>CAJNOI010000068.1:403994-434642 GCA_905250115.1 Adineta steineri | reverse complement strand
GTTTTAAATAAAGTTTACGATAAAATAATGGCGGAAGTTGGTAAAAGTAAAATAAAACGTTTTCTTATTTCTCAAGCATTACATAATGACCAACCAACATTATTTTCACGTTTAATCTTTCGAAAAATACGAAATTTATTTGGTGGAGAACCTTTTGCTATGGTAACTGGTTCAGCACCTATAACACCTGAAGTTTTACATTTTTTTCGTATGGCACTTGATATACCTATTGTTGAAGGATATGGACAAACGGAATCAACAGCAGTTGGTACAAGTACACATCTTACTGATACATCATGTGGTACTGTTGGTTCACCTGCACCTTTTGGTGAAATCAAACTTATTGATGTACCCGGTACAAATTATCGAAGTAATAATAATCAAGGAGAAATTTGTATTCGAGGACCATCAATTTTTAAAGGTAAATTTTAGAATTAAAAATTTATCGTATAAATTTGTCTATGTACGTTTTAGGTTATTATGGTGATGAAGAAAAAACACGTCAAACTATTGATGAAGGTGGTTGGCTTCATACCGGTGATATTGGTGAATGGACAAGTAATGGTTCATTACGTATTATTGATCGTACAAAACATATATTTAAATTAAGTCAAGGTGAATATATCGCACCTGAACGTCTTGAAGATGGTTATATTCGTTCACGATGGATAGAACAACTTTTTGTTGATGGAATATCTACTGAAGCAACTGTTGTAGCAATTGTCGTACCTGATGAAGAATATGTTCGAAGTAATTTTTCGAAAGCAAATGCGAATATATCATTTGAAGAATTATGTAAAGATGAAAAACTTAAAGAAATTATTTTCGCTGATTTAAAACGATTAGCAAAAGATTATAAATATAAACATTATGAAACAATAAGCAATATATATGTTCATCCGGAACCATTCTCACAAGAAAATGGTCTTATTACATCAACATTAAAGACAAGACGAACCGCAGTCCGACAATATTTTCAAGATATAATTCATTCACTTTATGAAATTCCAGATCATATAAAAAAACCAGTGAATGTTGAACAACAATCGAAATTATAAATTCCGATGGTGCTAGTCGTTGCTTTTTTTTTATGAGAATGTGATGTATTTTTTATTCAAATTGATTCCTGTGATTTGTTTTGTAGCACATGCAATTGTTTTCTTCTAAATAAAATTTTAGTTTGCAATCAAAAGAGGATAAACAACAAAGAACGATGTATTATTGTTCTTGAATGGAAACATATATTTATATCATCTCGCATATAGTCAAATATATGACAAAAAATGATATTTTCAGATTTATGTGACCTAACAGCAGTTCGTTTTAAACTACACTAAAAAGAAAATTCAGTTCTAACGATTTCTCACCCATTAATTTTTTCAATAATCGTTTTATTTAAAACTATTGTATTAACAACTAGATATATTTTTACTCGTGATATATGAACGAGAAACTTGAACCATCAATTTGTCGTCATACGTGAGACACCGTATACTCATACTGTACAAACTGATCGAAAAATCGATGGCTACGATAACAAGAAATATTTATAAAAATACTTAGAATTTATATTTAAAAAAACGTCTAGTATAATTTGATCGAGTTTTTAATGATTTATAATTATTGTCGGTCTCTTGTTCTGAGTGAATATATTACTTCGCGTACTTAAAATGAATTTTTTGTAAATCTATTTTTCTGATGGTAATCCTTGTTTAGCCATAAGTTGAAGCTGTTCCAACCAACGTTGATGTTGAGTATACATTCTATTAGGAAAGAACAATTTACTCATTCGTGCAGGTAATCCATGTTGAGCTTCTTCTGTAATGACAAGACAATTGTGTTCATCTCGTGGTATAATTAACCATGCATGATAAACATATAAACCTAATAAACCACGTGCATCCCAAGCAATTCGTTCACCTTCAACATATTCTCGAACTTGTGATTGTAAATTTACATCAAATGTACGCCAAGTAAAACGAGTATTTTCACGAAGTATTGATGAGTCAGTATCGGTGACAAAGACAACATTATGTGAATTATCATAATATGTTGGCCAGAGACGTGCATGTACAAGCCATGACCAGACATGTGAAGCAGGTGCTGCAATTTCTAGTTCATTTCTAACATGTACCGCACATCGATCTGGTTGAAATTCTTCTGGCCAACGTATCGTTGTTTGCTCTGTCGCTTGCATATTGAATAGAATTCACAAAAATGTTTACCTCTATCAACTGAAGAAAGAACAAGAAAAAAAGAAATGCAAATATTCTTATCACACGTGTTAAACTTCAAGTAATAATATTTATCAAAAATAACTTTAGACAAATAGTTATAATCCAATTCTCCTTTTCTTTTTTTTTAAATATAAGCTAAGAAATATTAAATAAGATATTTTGAAAGATAACATATATTCATACATCTAAGAATAAATTGATTTTTTCTTGTTAAATTTATTCTTTCATAAAATAAAAAATAAAATTTGTTCATCAAAAGTCATTTTAAAATACAAAAAAAAACAAATAAACAATTTCAGTTTGAGTCAACATCAAATTTTTGCACGCGATGATTCCAACTATCGACAACATAAAGATTACCTTTTCGATCAAATGTTACACTTCCAAGACAATTAAACTGATTTGGTTTTTCTCCTTGACCATGTCCACGAACAATAACACTACCTGTTCGTGATCCTTTCGACCAACGCATTATTCGATCGTTTCCAGAGTCAGCGACATAAATATTATGTAAATGATCGACAGTTATTCCTTGAGGATATGATAATTGTGTAAGACTATTTCCTTGACCATATGCACCAGCAACAGAAATACCTTCTTTAGCACCTTTCATCCATTTCATGATGCGATTATTATGATGATCCGATACATAAAGTGAATGTTCTTCATCAACATAAATACTAGTAGGACCATTGAGTTGATTGGCATTATTTCCTTTGCCATTTCCACCTGCTACAACTATACCAACTGAATCTCCTTCTTTCCATCGTCTAACTTCATTCTTTTTCCAATCAGCAACATATAAATCTCCAGTACTATCTATAGCTATACGAAAGCAATCAATATTAGAAATGACTATATGTTGATCTGCTTCACTTCGACGAGGCCATCGTACCACACGTCTATTTCCCCAATCACAAATAATAAGAGAATCACTATTTTTATCAACAATTAAATCTGTTGGATGATTTAATTGATCAAGTCGATTTCCTTCTCCATTTCCACCAGCAACAACTTGTCCATGACTTGCACCAGATTTCCATTTAACAATACGATGACTCCATTGATCAGCAATATAAATACTTTGATCTTCATCATCAATATAAATTCCATATGGACGAGAGAGTTGATTCAATTGATTACCTTCACCATTTCCTCCAGCAACAGTCACTGCATATTGTTTCCATTTTGTATTATTACTAATACTTGTTGTAGAAAGAAGTTTTCCTAGAGAAAAAAAAGCATTAATTGTAATATTTTGGTCACTTTCAGATAATCTCTTGTTCTTATCTACTGAAGATCTTTGATCTGAAATATTCTATTCAATTGATATCTCTTATTGTAGTCATTCTTCAAATTCTAATACTCATCTTAAATTTTTTAGAATTAATTTCAAAAGGACCTCCTTGTTTTTAATAACTCAAAAAAAAAAGAAATCTTATGATAAATTTATCACGTATTACGCACTCTATAGAAAATAGATTGATATTCGAATATTGAAAAACTTTTAAAAATATATTTCTATTATGAATCCTTAATAGATATTACACGTCAAGGTTTCAAAAATATGATAGTGAATAAATTTTATCAAGGACAATGATATAAAAAATTTAGACTATTGTTTAACATTATTTAAATAACGTTTAATATAGAGAGTTATTTCTATAACTATATAGATATTATATAAGACAATATTGAATAAAAACAAAAATTTATACCATTCTTATTTTTATCAATTATTTCTTTTCTAACTCAATTATTTTCTATACGCATCGGGTGAAGGATACGTGTGTTTGTATATGAAGATGAAGGTGAAAGATGAAAATAAGACACCCTTTTCAAAACATGTTCATGGTGATCAAATATATCTTTTGACAAAATATTTGACATTCAACTCATTCAGAAACACTTGAAAAATAAGATTTAAATGACTCGATCATTCATAAATGTTTGATGGTCTATTAACCTACCAAAGAATTTAGTTTTTCATTAACTTACTAGCTGATATGACAACACTAAGTTTTTTAATGAGTGTTGTGGAACTTTGTTGAACTGTCATATGTGATGATTTGTCAATATCGATTGATAATTGTTTTAATTGTTCATCAAATTTTTTTAAATCAATTTCATTAAAATCATTTTCTTTACGTGTTTGTCTGATTTCTTCAGTTAATTTAGCTAAATTTGTTTCAGTTTGAGGAGCACTTCTTGATGTATTTTGTATTAATAATTGTCGACATTCACTTGCAGTCTGTTGAATAGTTTTAATTGATTCTTCTTCCCATTGATCAACTTGTCTCATTAATAAATGTACTTGTGAATGAGATGATGATGATGATGTTTGTGGATGACTAGCTTGTTCATTAAATTTTTGTCGAAAAAGATCGCGACTTGCTTCAATTTGATCTAATTGACGACTTAACGCTTGTCGATGATCTGTAAAATGTTCGTAACAGAATAATTGATAACAACCTTCACATCTAACAGCACGTTTTTCTTTGTCACAAGTTATACATCGAGTTCTCTCAGATTTTGATGCCATTTACTAAACAGTAAAGGAATAATATATATATATATGTAGTTCTATTTGTTAGAAATCGAAAATTGAAAAATAAACGATGATAACTATATATGTTAGTATGTGAACATGAAAATAACAAGAAGAGTCAATGTCGATAAACATTGAGAACAGAAAAAAAAGTAATATCATACTCCCTGATTGAATCATATTTGTCGTCCTTTTAACCAAGGATATTATTCTTACGTATGAAAAAAAATCGTGTTTCTTCGTTCTATGTCTTCAATGAACACGAAAGTAAATATTTTGCCACATGTACAACGTTGTGCAACAACAGAACAACAATATTGAATCGCGGACTGATTGATATTTTTTCCTAGTATATTAAACTCTCTCACTCTCTTCCAGAATAAAAGACTCAGAATCTTCTATTTTAATGTACAAATTTCTCAAGAGGGTCTTCTAATGATAACTCACACACATTTTATCTTCAAAATTGTCTGAATGATTCTTCAAGTTATACATAATTAAAATCAAAGAAGTTTTCATTATATCGTACACACGATACCCATTGAGAGAGTTTTCTTATATGAGGTGGTCTTCTATTATAACAAGGGGGGGGGGGTACGGAAAAGAAAACGTTAAAATTTTTTTTGTGTGTATATCATTTACTTATATAAATAATCTACTAATGACCAAGGTTACCTTTTATTTCAATACTATCTTTTGAAAATAAAAATTATTTGGAAAATTAATATTTGCTTGACTTGAATTTATTATCATTTTTTTTTATTGATTTTAATCATATATTTATATATGAAACAAGATAAAAAGGAATTGATATGCTTTTAATTTAATAATAAAATGAAAAAATTTTTTTTCAATAAGTTTAATCTAAATTAAATAGAAAACGAGAGAATAAACAATTCTTATAAATAAAGATGTACAAGATTAAAATTAAGCTGCTTAGCATTTATATTCACATTTTTATTAAATTATGACAGAAGAAATGGAATTAAAATCCAATGTTGATAATCATTTCTACGTAAACATTGGCTGATGCTCTATTATTAGTTGAATAAAAGCAACGAAATAAGTTTTAAATTTTCGATCATTTTTTCTCCAAATTTTCTTTACTAGTCCACGATCTTGTGTTTCGTCTCTCCAAATCCCTTTCATTTCGAGAATCTAGTAAGCATCTTTCCTTTCAAAATGAATCTTGTCTGATAATCAAGAAATGAGACAAGATCATCGACTAGTGGCGTCAAATGGCTTAAGGAGTGCCATTGAAATAAAGTAAAATGTGGATTCCTGGAGTTTTAATTTTTCTTTTTTTAGTTTGTATTTTTATAATATATTTTTAACAGAAATAAAAAGTTAGAAGAAGACTATTTACAAAACAGCATGTGTGATTACGATAACAATTGGACGATGAAAGTATATTTTTATAAACCATTGAGCATACCAGTAGCTAGGATTGATCTTCTAACTGTTACAGTGTTTCCTAAACGCAATGGCATTACACTTATATTTGTTGGTCTAGTTCGATTCAATCGTCTTAATCTCAATAAAGTAGCAAGTCGTTTCTGTATGACTGATTGTCTAGAAAGAATAGCAAATGGCATACATAATGATAAACAATAGGATAAAGAATTAACATAGAAGTATGGTGTTGTATTATACCATGGATTTGAAATAGCAAGAAGTCCAACAATAATCAGAGGCATATTAAATACTAAAAATATAATTGTAATTGGTAAAAGTTGTAAAAACATTTTACGTGTACGTTTCCATATATTTTGTTGCGTTAAATGTTTGCTGACTCTATGTCTCTGATAAAAAACATGTGAAAATAATATGAAAATAAAAAGTATCGATAAAAATAATGGTAATAAATCAGCAATAGCCCAATCAGTATTTTGAATTGTTACACTACCAACAGTTTTGTAACATGGAAAACCACAAAGAATTTGAGTAAAATCAAATTGAGTTTGTTCACATGGATACAATGCAATTAAATATAAATACCAGAAGAAGACAAATAGAACAATGGTTACACCTGATACGTAATACAGAAAAAAATGTCGCTTTGCATTGTGTGTAATTAATTGTTTGAAAAATATTCGTAGATACCGTTCCAAACAAGCAAGTGTCATCAACCATAAATTTATTGAATACATACCATAATCATACATTATCCAAAAGATACAAAAAAATTTTGGATGTGCCATTGAAGGTATGTAACTATAATTGTGGAGATAAGGTAACATCAATGGAATATCAAGTGATGTTACTAAAAATGAGCCAATTAGAAGATAGATGATAATTTGATTCGATTCATTATGATGGTGTACTTCAGGTAAACGAATAAAATAATACAGAAGTAAAAGACTACATATGACTGATGGAATGTCTAATAATAAAAAAATATAAAAGACTACGCGCGTTGGTATTAACATAGATGCCGAAGCATCAGCGATGATAGAAGTACTGTTGTCAACATCATTGGTTGTATTCGAGAGCATATCACGAAGCATATCTGAACGTTTTGTTTAGAATCTAAATTATAATAAAAAAATCGGGTAAATTTTCTATCAATATAATCAAAGTTTTTGCTATTATGGCTGTATGAGAAGAAATCTAACTATCAGCAAAGATACTAGATTAAAATTGAAATTGTCTCTAAGCTACACATTTTTTTCAGATATCTAGTTTAATATAGAATAAAAACGGAGGAAATAATTTTTTACAATTTAACTATTGTCATTGATGCTACTCTACCATCTCCGAAGAGAAACGTTTTTATATTCTATCTGATGTACTTTTTTCATTATAAATAATCTCGTATTATCTAATATAGCTAGTAGAGTGAACTTTGGGATCTTATAAAATAATTATGATAGTATTAATAAATGTGATAAAAAAAGAATATGATAGACTTTCTAACTAATATGAATGTTTAGAAGGAATAGCGTAGTTTTAAATAACTAGAGAGGCGTGATGATATCTTTTCTTAATGAAGCTTTTTTTGGTATCACCTGCTGGCTTAAAGAATGATAAAAAAATATAACGGAATTATTTCTGTAATGACAGAAGCTCTTTGCTCTTAACAACATAATATTATCATCAAATTTTTTGTATTGCGTCTATTGAATTGATAAAAATAGTTTGGATCGTACTTATAAATTATTCCTATACTATGCATTATTTTTACTCTGTGGTTTCATCTGTCTTTCTCTGACCCTATCATTAATATTTTATCGTGTGTAGCGGAAATCTAATTCTAGTTTGCACTATCTTTAAGATAAAGTCACGTTCTTTTTCTTGAAAAAAAACTGATCTTATTATCTACAACATCTCATCTCGATATGCTACTTGTTTTCTTGAGTATAAACGCCTAGTATTCTTGCACGAAACACTACATGTTGCACAGTGTGCATATCGAGTGTATATATATAGATGTTAATGTGCACTTAAATGATTGAACTTTGATAGATATATAAATCTTATTTTCCATTAGCTCTCGATGGATAATGACAAAGATTATACTTTCAATTATCTATTAAATAAAATGGCGTGGTATATATCAAAGAAGGTTATATAGTAAAATGATCTAAAACCTATATTAAAATATTAGTTGAATGAGAAGGAGCGTGAAATAAATATAGATTCATGAATATATTAAAAATACTAATATTCGAAATTGACTAACTAATGAAATCAGAACCTTCATTAATAGCTCTGATAACTAAAAATTCAAATTAGATATTTTAATGTTCTTCAATATTAAACATAGTTTATATAACAGTCGTATTTTTCAGAAGAACAATTGTAACTATAATTATTTATTGTGCAAGTAGGACGTTTTAAGTTTCGTACCGAACTTGAAAAAAATTTATCAAATTCTTCCTTACAGTTGCCATATTTACATTTACAATAGTTTTTAATCACTGGTATGAGATATTTTTATGCTATTTATAGGATTCTTTTTCTAAACTTTAGTCAAATTAAAAAGAACACAGGATATTTAAAGTGACAATGCAGTTTTTGTTACCGACAGCACTTTTACATAGAGTTGAATTAGTAAATTTTAATATCTGAACACTCTAAAACAGGTATAAAATAACGCAATATATACTCTTTAATTTACCTCGCAGATCCTCTTATACTTATGCTCTGAATCTAAAGAAGATTAGAATGTATTATTACATTATATAAGAGAATATCAAAGAGTTTATTACTGGTATTTGTAATTAAAAGTTATACCTTTACTTCTCATGTATATACTCAAATAAATTGAAGTTATTAGTTGAAATTTCAATTCCATAATAAAGGCAAAATGAATAACAAATTTTATTTATGTCAAAAATTTCTTAAAAAAAATATAAATTTATTAGTCAGTATCGACGTTTTCCTTTTGTTGTTTTTTGACCAGGAGTGCTTCATTTAATTTCAAAAGATTTTCAACTTGTTGTGATTTATTAACATTATTTTGAAGATATTCAATGACCATATAATCAAGTGTGTTACCATCTGATAATATTTTCTCAAGTTCATCGAAGTATTTTTTTTCTTCTGTACAAACAGCAAGTACAGCAAAACAAGCTTCACGAATTTCTTCCTTATTAATTCCATTTAATAAAACTTCTTTTACTTTCTCATCATCTTGAATAAAAAACAAGAAGAACAATATAAGTATATTAATAAAATTAAGTAGAAATTATTTACCACTGAAAGATGAAAGTGCTAAACAACATTCAACGATTAATCGACTTGATCCTCCAGATAACAAAAAATCATCCGATGAATCACTATTATCGTTTTGCGTGTCAGCTGGTTCTTCGATCATTTTAATCAAAAGTGGAATAGCTCGACGATCGCCTAACTTGCCAAGAGCATTTGGAATATGCATAGGAAAACAAATATTAAGCTAAAAAAATAATAATACATATTAGATCTCATAATTATTATCAACTTACATCTTGAGGTAATAAGTTAGCTAAAATATCGAATAATTCATCATATTTCATTCCAGCTAATGCACTAGCTGCACCTTTTATTGTACATATACTTTGATGTTTTTTAATAAGATGCATTAATAATGATCCAATAAATTCTCTCTCATCACCTTCACTAGCAATTCCACGTTGTTCAAGTACTTGAAATGCTTTATTTTCTACTGCGCCATGATAATGATGATAACAAATCGAAGCTAAAAATTCTGTTGATCGTTTTGATGTATCTTCTGTTAATGTTGTTTCAATACATTCTAAAGCTTTATCAGATTGTATTGTTTCCAATAATAATACATTGTCTTCATTATATTCAATATGACGACAAAATTTTGGAACCCATGAATAGAATTTATATCGACGTGTATATTCATCAGCTTGAGTTATATCATTTTTCTCTGTAAAATAAGTCGCACATAATTGATAGGCATCTGCAAAAGTTGGATCCGTAGTTATTAATTGTTGAAGTCTAGTATAAGCTTGCTCTTTTTTTTCTTGTTGCCATGAACAATCAGCAGCTTTATAAAGCCATGTAGGATCTCCATCATTCTATAAGATATAAATTATTTTCAGAGATTTGTTTATTAAATCTAATATCTAGGTATATACTTACATTAAAAGCGTCTTCATAGATTTGAACAGCTTCATCAAAGTTTCCGGATGTAAATAAAGCTTGTGCTAATTCAGTTCGAATTTTTATTTTTGTTTCTGATGCACCTTGAGGAATTTTATCGATTACTTGTTTGTAATATTTTACAGCTGCTTGAAATCGTTCTTTTTTCCATTCTTCTTCTTCACTTTCATTCATTTTAGATGCAGTATAACATACGGAATTAAATTTATGTGATACACCGGATCCTTCTCTACCTATAATCAAAAATAAATTTATAAAGATGAATTATATTATTCTAACCTTGACGATACATAATTCGTGCTAATACAATAGAAATATTAATCCATTCGACTAGTTGTCCTTCATTAAACTTCTCAACACCACCAGCATTATCTTCAAGAAGTTTTAACGCATTTGTCCATGCTTCAACAGCTTCATTATGTTGTCCCATTAAATTAAGATATTTCCCAAGACAATTATAAGCTTTAAAAACTTCATTATCTGTAGATGATTCTTCAATTAATGTTTGTATATCAGTAATTGCTTGTTTATGACGTCCAGATTGAAATATTTCATTTATTTTTTGAATCTTGGTTTCCATAATCTTTAATATTAATTATTAAGTAAGATATGAATGTGAGACAAAGACAAATGATTAATTTTTTTACGTTCAAACTCTCTACATAAGGTATGAAAGATCTCAAAAAACAGAATCGTTACTCAACGGTCTGCAAATCTATGTCGATTTTTAGTTTTATGTTGCTGATAATGTTTTTTTGTTGAATGAATTTATGATCGAATATCACATCAAACTTATTAACAACTATAACTCAATAACGGTTGTTCGAATGGGAATCATAGAATATCTAGAAACTATACAAGTCTTTGTTACGATAAGACTTCTTTTGGAATTTCATCATTCAATAATAATTTTATTACTGATAAATTATGAATCTATAATAGTTAACTCATTAGTAAAAAAGAAGAATATTTTTAGTGAAATAACATATTCATCATAAATATTATCTTACCTTAGTTTATCAGCGCACACAGGCAGATAAAGTATTCAACTCGGAAATAAATTATAAGACGACTTTCATTTTCGTGCTCTTTTAATAAAGAGAAAAAAAACCATTGTTTAGTTTCTTTTTATTGGTAACAATACAATAACAAACATCATCTACCTCAGTAATGCACGTAAACACACATTTTTATATTTTTTTGTTTCCTTTCTGTTGTTTTACGTATATTTACATCGTATTGATAGCAACCATATAGACGTAAGATAAGAAAAAGCAAAAAAAAAAGTTATAATAAAAACACGTATGTTAATATACTGAGATCGGTTTCAGTTTTATTCACTATTGAAGAAAACATTTATTTTTAGAACTCTATAAAATCGATAAGAAACTAAAAATAAATTCTTTATTTCTAGAATAATAACTTTTTAATTAGAAACAAAATTTGAAAATCTAATAGCATAGAGAAGATCGTACTCAATTGAAATGAAGAATTAGTCATTTCATTCAAATAGGTTTAAGAGTTGAGTCATGAATATTGATTCATTCTTATTATAGAGTGTAATATATATGATCTCATCGACTGAGCACTATCATAAACCCTAATGGTGCGAGTGAGAGGAAAGAAAAGAAACACACACCCTCATGTTTAAGGCATACATATTGAATATTGATTTCTAATAAAGTTATGCATATACAAATGTAATCATAGCAAATTAAAAAAATTATTTCTATTTTGTGTAAAGTTTTATTAGAGAAATTTTAGAAAATATAGTACGTTTAATATTATTTCTTGTTTGAATCTATTGCACGCGCTTGTAAAATCTATGAACTTTAACTTTTCCAGATTCCATAATCTGAAATTAGAATATATAAATATTGTATGGTTAGAAACTAATTTCATGAATATCTTACAATCTGTTGTTGATCTTTTTCATCTATCCAACGTGTTATCATGGATTCTTTACCATTTTTATCAACTGTTTTTTGAATCCATTTACCATTTTCAAATCGAACAATTCCCTAAAAATTAAAATATTAATTAAATTTATTAATATCAATTGAATACTATTACTTTAACTTCTCGACCATCAGGTGTTGTGTCTTCATATTCCATATCCGGTGTAAAACTTAACGTCATTGTTTTCAAAGTTGTCTCTGTGCGAAGTGTCCATATACCATCTGTTTCAGTAATGACTAATCGTGGTTTAATACCTTTAGCTGCTAAACGTCCTACCATACCAACACCAATTTCCTTCAAAAAATCACCTATATCATCACCATTAACCTAATAATATCAGAAAAAAAATCCGGTGCCTAGTATTACATTATACACTTAATAAATATCATATACATACATAATCCCATGTACCTTTCAGAGCTTCAATACTACTGTTACTAGCCATTGATGAGATCACAAAATAAATGAAAATATAACAAAAGTGACTCTATCACATGCAAAAAAAAGTATGCTAGAGAACGAAGGTTATGCAAATATGAAACGAAATAAGAAATAGAGATAAACAAGTAAAATATATTACTCATGTGATATTATCGAATGAAAGTTTTAGTTCTTTTTTCTAAAAATGAACTTAATCTAAAAAGAAAATATCATATTTTCGATAGAATAAAAATAAATTAGTTATTTTTCTTAAATATTTATATACAAAGAAGATTTAGTTGTTAACTAAAGTGAATTTTTCATTTATCATATAGTTTGCTTCAGATATATATGTAAATATAATTAAATCGTATAACGTTACAAAAAAGTTCATATGCTGTTTTTAAATTTTCTTACGCTTGTAAACATGAAAATTTACTGATGTTTTATTAATTCAATCTTGATTAACAGATTGATGCGTTTGTATTAATAAGAAATCAGTATATTTATACTTGATAAAAATTAAATTAAATCCATGTAAAAAAGTTGTAAAAATCATGATTTTTATGAGAAATCGATTTAAATGGCACGATTTTCATAGCTTGGTAATCGATTAAACTATTGTATAAAATGGATTAAAATCGATTAAGTTGTAAATAATCAATTAAAATCCAATGATATTTAATTTTTCGTAAAAACATAATTGGTTTTAATCGATTTTAACTGATTATTTGAACATAATCGATTACCATGCTATGAAAATCGTGCCATTTAAATCGATTTCTCATAAAAATCATGATTTTCACAACTTTTCTTACATGAGTAAGTTCATCAATTTTTAGGTTTAGAAAAAAGATTTTCTAAAAGAAGAGAAAAATAAAGAGTAACGCAAATTCATCAAGTTTGCCGTACTGTATATTTTCCAAATAATTTTTTTACTTTATGATACTTCTGATCTGAAACTTATCAATGAATAACTTTCTTTGTTTTATCAGCTCAAAGAACTTTTCTTATAACATCTCCCATCTATTGAACAAGAAAGTATTGAGCGTTTGTTTTATAAAGTCAAGTTGTTTTAGTGTCTTATAATCAGTGATGCCAACTGTCATAGTCAGAAAACCGGAATTCTAATGTGAAAGTCCGGAAAATTCCGGAAACGTTTTTTTGTTAAATCGGAAAAGATTTTTAACAGTTAATTTCTACCGGCTAAAATAAATTTCTCTAAATCTTGTTCCCAATTATACCACTTATTATTTCAAAAAACACATGTTTCAATAAATCAAAAGAAAATCCACATCCAAATTCGAAATAGAATAAACTAAATATATAAATATAAGCCACTGAGCCGTTGTCAAATAGAAATTTTTTTGTTGAGTATTAACAGATGAATAAAGTTTAGTTCAATAAAAATAATCGAAAATCCGGAACCCGGAAAAAATCCAGAAAAAGTTGGAAAATCCGGAATTTTTCTGGGAAAACCGGAAAAGTTGGCAACACTGCTTATAATTGGATTATAGACTACTATACTTCAAATATAAAAGTTTTGATATTATTGACACAAATAAAAAGAAATGATCTTGTTTTAATTAACCTGATTATACAAAATTTATACTACTTAATGAGTTTTATTATTTCTAATTCAATCGATATTCATCATAAATATCAATGACTATTTGGATAATATTACTATTTTTAAGAAGAACCTATTTCATTATGTATTCATATACATTCTTTTGGATAAAAAATATATAACTATTGTTAATATAATAGCGACTAATAATATTCTCTATAGAACTTCTATAGTAATCGATTACTTTAAGTAATATCTAAATTAGTCAACAAATAAACTATACATTCTATTTCACGACTGATTCTCATGAGAATGCACGATATAAATTTTCGTTGTAATTAAAAATAAAAGTTTAATATTTGTAAGAATTATTAGATAATATTAAACAAATGAGTATTATCCATGAATAAAATTCAAAATCGAACTTATTCTGAATTATTATATCGAAAAATTAATGTTTATGATAAATGCATGATATTCAAAGAATAATTTATTCAAAATAATTGAAACATGAAAAAGCCTCTTAATAATATTGTTGATTATAATGACAATACGAATCATATCATTTTCTTAAAACTACTCCGATAATTCAAACAATAGAACTTTTTAATATTAGATAATTGTGTTTCTTTTCATTATATTAATATATGAAAATGATTCTCAATAGTATTTCTTCTAATCGAAAAAAAATAAAGATCTTTCAACTAGAATTAATCATATTGATGAAAAATATATTATCAATATAATTAATAATGATGCGTATTAGTTGACACTTTTGGGATATTAGAAAATATTTTTCGAATACAATAAAGAGATAGAATACTCATGAGAACAAGTACAAAGAAAACGAGTGGATATAAAAGGGAGAGAAAAAAGATAGAAACTATTCATTTGTTTTATATACGATCTTCGTGTAAAAAATTTACTATGTCTTCATCACCTTGCAAAGGACCAGGCTATGCTAGTCCACTTGATGCTATGGCAAATGCTCCAAATGAAAAAATCATATATGTTTCAATGTTACCATGTCAAGATGATCAACCAAATTATCTAGCAACAATTGATGTTGATCCAGAATCTCCAAATTATCAAAAAGTTCTTCATCGAATGTATTTTCCAAATGTTAATGATGAAATACATCATTATGGTTGGAATGCTTGTTCATCATGTCATGGTGATTGTACTAAAAAACGACGATATCTTATTTTTGGTTGTCTTAAATCATCAAGAATCTATATTGTTGATACAATCAATGAAACTGAACCTACGCTACATAAAACAATTGAAGGCGAAGAAGTAAAAAAATTTGATTTAAGTTCACCACATACAATTCATTGTTTAGGTAAACGAAAAAAAAAATATTTATAAAATTCTTGTAAACTTAGTTTTGAAAATTATTTTTAAGCTAGTGGCGAAATAATGCTTTCATGTTTGGGAAATGCTGAAGGTGAATTACCTGGTGGTTTTCTTTTACTCAGTGAAGAATTTGATGTTATTGGTCGATGGAATACTGATGGTGGACCAACACCCGATCAAATATTTTATGATTTTTGGTATCAACCAAGACATAATGTTATGGTTAGTAGTGAATGGGCTGCTCCAAATGTTTTTGATAAAGGTAAGAATTTCTCCGAATTTTTGATGGAAAATATTTATTTTTGTTTAGGTTTTGATCCAAATGATGTACCTTTAAATAAATATGGTCGTCAATTACATTTTTGGAATTGGTCAGAACGTAAATATATCAAAACAGTTGATCTTGGACCAGATGGTTATATTCCACTTGAAACACGTTTTTGTCATGATCCATCAGTTCCTTTTGGTTATGTCTGTTGTGCATTAGGTAGTACAATATATCGATTTTTTCAAGATGAAGCTAATGAATGGCAAGCAGAAAAAATTATTCAAGTTGATCCCGTTCTTGGCGAAGATGGAAATCCAATACCAGCTTGTATTTCGGATATTGTTCTTTCAATGAATGATAAATTTCGTAGATATTTTGAATTTGAATTAATTGATTAAATGTTCTTTTTTTGTATATTTAGTTTATTTTGGTAATTGGTTTCATGGTGATGTTCGTCAATATGATGTAAGTGATCCATCAAATCCAAAATTAACTGGACAAATTTGGCTTGGTGGTTTATTAAAACACAAAAATTGTTTTGAAGATGGTCGTACACTTACAGGTGGACCACAAATGTTTCAATTATCACTTGATGGTAAACGTTTATATTTTACAAATTCACTTTATTCATCATGGGATAATCAATTTTATCCTGATATCAAAGAGGGTGGATCATTTTTAATTAAAATTGATTGTGACAGTGAAAATGGTGGAATGAAACTTGATCAAGATTTTTTTATGAATTTTAAAGATGAACCTAATGGTCCATCACGTGCTCATGAAATGCGTTATCCAGGTGGAGATTGCACTTCGGATATATTTAATTAAAAGAAAATTAACTCAAAATATAAACATTGCTTTTATTTTTTAATTATATATATATATATCCTATAACCTTTTGCACCTCCCTACCCTCTTCTCCTATCCTTTAAGCTTTAGTTATTTTAGTAGTTTATTGTATCTTAATGTTCGTCTAATAAATAGGTATATGAGATACTTGATCAAATTTTTATTCTTTATCACAAAGTAGAGAATTCTCAAACCTATCAGAAAATTACATAAAAATTTTAACTGTGAGAAATCATCAATGCAACAATTAGCTTCTTTTTTAATAGTACTGATATAAATAAAATGTTCATGTACAACAGAAGAATACTCATTAATAATATCTTGGTGGAATAAGTAAATTAAATTTCATCATCACTTGATTGACTGTCTACAATCAATTTAGAGTCGGTTACCACTATGATCGATTGTGGTACAACTCGAATTTATACAAGTTTTGTAATATTCTACTGGCTGAATCAAGTCAGATATAGCGAGAATGCAATAAAATTGTGTCTTAAATTTGTAGAAGAAGTATACTCACTATTTTATGTTACTTCTTAATATGAAATCGCACCATTTTTATATAAAACATACACTTATGTATCTACCCTACAGAAAGAACGAAAATACATGAAAGAAAAAGATAACAAGAAGAAAACGAGATAGAAGCAAAGTTTCACATGATGTATGAAATAAGAATAAGATAAGGTGAGAGCAATACATTAAATGAGAAGGAATCATAAGAACAGAACCGACAATGTCACACTGACCGCTCGATATTTTTCTTCACTTATTTCACATACATCGCAATCAAAACAATCTCTAATAACATAAAGATCATATTTTAGCGTTTCTTATACAAAAAAATGAAAATTTTACAAAAAAGCAGGGATTTAAAAGTATAGAGTTTTTCAAAGATTTGTATATGTTCATGATATTTCCGTATTTTATCAGTACGTAAATGCACAAATCGTCGATATTAATGATGTTATTTTTGTTTATATTATTATTCATTGGAGGATTGACTTTTAACCGTAACAGGAATCAAGGAAAGTTCATTTTTTTTGTATGAACATAGCTAATTGCGAAAGAATACGCTGATGAATGTCTTCTGGAGATTCTGAACTGGAAGTAATTTTGATTAATACATTTCTCGATTCAAATAGATCCACAAGAGGTAGTGTTTCTTGTTGAAAGACAGCATAACGACGTTCAGCAATTTCATTATCGTCATCGGCTCGGCTACGATGTATTCGTCGCTGGTCGAGTTGAGCTTTCGATACATCCAAATATATAGCAACAAGAATCTTTCGATCTAGATTCATTAAGATATTTTCCAGAATAGGCATATGTGACAGATTTCGAGGAAAACCATCTAAAATCATACCATTCCGGTAGATTGGATCATTGAATTTAGTCGTAAGAAAAGTTATAGTAAGTTCATTCGGAATCAATTCACCTGAATCCATGTATACTTTTATCTTCTGACCGAGTTCACTTCCACTAGCAACTTCATTACGAAAAAGATTGCCTGTTGATACATACGGTCGTTCGAGAATTTTTGCAAGAAGAGTGCCTTGCGTACTTTTACCAGCCAGCGGAGCTCCAATAAATAAAATTATATTATCATTAAGCAGTTGTTGTATATTATTAAGTTCCATGTCACCTACCAAAATTAAACAGTAAAAGGTATAATACAAGTAAATTGTAGTTTTTAAGTTTATTAAGAGAAATATTATTCGCCAAGGTCTACTATTTTACCCTTACTACACTGTAAAATATGAATAATATATCATTCAAACGATTAAAAAAACATACCAATCAAATAAATATATAGCTCTCTATCGAAAACGTAAAAACATTATGAAAATACATCGAATATATGGTTTTTGGACCTATTTTTTCATACTTAATACATTATAATGTAATCAAATACACACCTTTAACCACAATACAACCATGTGCAGCTAAGAAAAGACACAATGAAAGCGAGAGTAATTACAATGTATAAGAAAGAAGAACGCAAAAGAGAGAAGAAAAAAAATATCTCGATGAATCATCATGACTCCATTCAACAGTACCCTGAAGAAATGAATGAAACTTGCTCAAGTTTGTTTTATTTGACATCAATCTAGATGATATATCAATCCTTAGATATTTTTGTATTTTGTTATAGAAATGAAGCTATAATTTAGACGATATTTCTACAAGAACTTTCAAACCGACGTAGACAGAATGATAGGAAATCTTTGATAGTTAAATATTCATGGAGGCTAAGATTCAACTAATATAAAAAGTTTAAAAGTACAGAAATATATTCATATATTTGTATATAGGTTAAGAATTAAATGTTATAATAAATATAATTCATATTTATTTGGAACTTACAATTAATGTCAGATAGAAAATGATGCATGACTAAGTTTTTTTTTGTTCGTTTGATGACGAATGCAGTTTTTTTGAAAATAAATCCCTATCATCTACATAATAATCAATAAACATGTTCTCAAACTTGTAGAATTCATCAAATATTTGATCCTACAAAAAACGTTTTTCCTACGTGCGATTCTCAAAGAACAAGCATGATTCAACAATGTTTTCCGCCGTGAAAAAAAATAAAACCACTCTTTTTTGCGGTTTATTGCGATATTTGTTAATCATACAACAATATTTCAGCAACGTGTTTTTTAGATCAACATAATAAGTAACGCTCGTTTGAGAACTCGCTCAGCTCTTTCTCGTAAAAATGCAGCCTCTTTACATTTAATGGAAAAACAATTGCAAACCTTGCTTCTCTTTATTGTTCATTACTCTTAGCACATACTCGCATCCTATTCAGTAGTAAACATAGATCAAAATATATTTGAGCTGTCGGCACCAGTGGCTTATCGAACTAGCCTTTAACGAACAAATGAAGTATTAGTAATCGTATATGCAAGAAAGCCAACAATTTATGATCGTCATACTCTGCACCACAAGCAGGAGAACATTTGGATATCCATAAAGTGCATTACCCAACAACTCGGTTTCTATCAGTTCACGTCACTTTTCTCGATCCACACCCTCCTTCAGTAGTCAGAGCAAATGAAGCCCACATTTGAATTCCACGCATCAAAATACCTCAAGAAATGTCTTTTTCTGAAAATTGATCTTCGATGTTTTCTTCACCCTGCGGACACATAAGCAAACAATTTGCACTTGCAAGATCGTTCTCGACGAGAAAGAGGATAAATTACTTTGCAAAACAATTTTGCATACGTAAATTGCGTTCAATAAATTACTAACCAAAAATAGAATTTTTTATTTAGTTTCATTTAAAATTACTTAGCGCTTAAATAGATGCCATTAAAATAATGTAGTTAAGTATATAATATGAGTGATGTTCACGTCAAATTTCAACTTGTTTCATAAAAACAATTTTTATAGGATGTGTACTATTTCATCTGGAATTTCTTTATTTAGAAAATGTATCACTGTGCATAGTTTTTTGAGTGAATCTTTAGATTATAACTCAAAGAAACGTATTAATGATTGAAAAATTGTATTTCCTCATAAAAAACAGTGTTATATGCTCTCAGTTACAAACTAGTTTTAATTTTCTATTTCAATATATTTCATTAGAGAACATAGTGAGGCTACATTAATATACAAAAGAAAAATATTTAAGTACAATAGTTTTTATTTGGAAAATGTCATAAATAACATAATATTCGACGTCATTGACAAAATTAATGAAAAACAACAGAATATATGTGTTTTTTCCTGTTGTTGTCAACGCCTACGTTAAACCTATGTCAAATGAGCTGAAGCAATTTTTTCCCAATGGATAATTGTGTTTAGTGAGCGTATAGAAGACGTCATTTGTTGATATCACGATTTTTTCTTTCTCTCTTTCGTGATATTTTGGAAAATATTTTAAAAGGAGAATAATTTTAAGGAGAATATGTCTGTTCATACTTTTTTTTTTTGTTAATATCTTGACGGTAACGGATTCAATCCCCTACATAGTTAAATAAACAAGAACAATATAATGTAGTTATGAATGTATCATTTTTGTTGGAAAAAGAACTTGTTGCAAAACGTATAGTGCTTTTTTCTGGAATGAATAATTATTAAACTCAAGAGAGAGAGTGTTGTAGAAAAGAAAAGAAAAAGAATAGTGAGAAAGGTTAGTCAGATATTTATAAAATATTTTAGAAACTGAAGCAGTACAATATGTTTTGGCTAATATTTATTTTATCGTTATTTTCTATTTGTAATTCTATTCTTATGGGTAAAGTACAGAGTTATATAATAGTTGGTGATATATATAAGAATTTACTCAATGTAACAGAAAATCAATGTATATGTGAAATGATAAAAGTAAATGATTCAATATCTGCTTTAAATTATTTTTCAACAAATCAAACTTGTCAACTATTTCGTTCAAATATTAGTACAATTTTTATTGAATTTTATTCAAATTCTACTTTTGTATTTCTTAATCAATCATCAATATCAATATTAAATGCTCAAGAATACCGTAAGTTTATTTCAGATATGAGTTGCACGTTTTCATTTAGTAATACTTCAAAAATTTTGTAGTTAATTATAGACCCCAATTCTAATAATTTGTATGAGTTTGATATTTATGCTTTTTAAATTCTCAAAAACAAATTGCCTCTATCAATGATTCTTTCGACTGACTGTAATTTGTAGTATTCGCTAATCATTAGTATCTGTCCTCAGAATGGGGTCATCTACGACAAACTAACCAGATTAATGAATCAAGAAGTGCTCGATTCTTGACAAAGCCTTATTGAATTCTGTTGCCTCATGCTAATTCTATTTTTTGAAACAGAACCAAGTACGTCATCATCAACACCTGCAACAATATTATCGATCTCACCATCATCAACATCAGCAACGTCATCTACAACATTAATATCAACATCAACAACAATATCAACATCGTCCACAACATCATCATCGACCTCAACGACAACATCAACATCAACATCATCGTCATCATCAGCATCAACAGCAACGTCAACAACCACATCATCATCAACAAAAACAACAACATCATCAACATCAACTTCAACATCAACTTCAACTTCAACAACAACATCATCATCAACATCAACAACAATATCGACAACATTAACTTCAACATTGACAACAACGCCAACAACATCAACAACAACTGGTGAGTGTGGGACTATATACTTAATGCTTACGTCAGATGTTGAGAAGAGAAATAGTTTCACGAGATTTTAAAATGTAGTGTTTGGTACTTCGAATCACCTCAAATTCGAACAGATAAGAGGAGTTTATTGGACAGAAAACTTCTCAAGATGAAAAAATGATCGTTCTACACAGGCACGGTAGTATCTGTATACGAAGCTTAAGACAACATGAATTAATATTGCCCAATCGATTTTTCTAAACACATGATAGTTCATTATATTGTTATCTTTTCTCGATACATAACAATGTTTATCCTAACGTACTAAGTATGTTATTATCAGTGCTATGCACTGGGTGCGGGTGTCAGAGTAAGGTTAATATAATACCCACATCTACACGCACACTCCAGAGAGTCATAGAATGGAACAAAAAATTATTTGAAAAAAAGGCTACGCGATGCCGTTCGTCATCTTAGTGTTAATTGAGGCAACACTATGCAAATCCTAAAGAATTCAATGATGACTTTTTGTCTCTAGATTATTCAAAATACTAAATATAATTTTTGTTTGTGATAGCCTGCAACTTGTTTTTTGATCAAACTACTTACTCAGCTGGCGCAAAGCCATGGTCAGTATCAGTCGCCGACGTAAATAATGACAATAAACCTGATATTATTGTTACAAACTATGATACGAGCAGCATCAATGTTCTTTTCAACACAGGCAGCGGCACCTTTAATGCTCAAATTACTTACTTAGTTGGCATTCAGCCAGCATCAGTAGCAGTCGTCGATGTAAATAATGACAATAAACCTGATATTATTGTTGCAAACTCTGGTTCGAACAACATCGGTGTTCTTCTCAACACAGGCAGTGGTACCTTTAATACTCAAACTACTTACTCAGTTGGCACTAACCCACTATCAGTAACAGCCGTCGATGTGAATAATGACAATAACCCTGATATTATTGTTGCAAACTTTCGTTCAAACACCGTCAGTGTTCTTCTCAACACAGGTAGCGGCACCTTTAATGCTCAAACAAATTACTCAATTAGCCCTGGTCCACTATCAGTAGCAGTTGTCGATGTGAATAGCGACAATAAACCAGATATTATTGTTGCAAACTATGATTCGAGCAGCGTCAGTGTTCTTCTCAACACAGGCAGTGGCACCTTTAGTGCTCAAATTACTTACTCGGTTACCTCTGGTCCATACTCAGTAGCAGTCGTTGACGTGAATAATGACAATAACCCTGATATTATTGTTGCAAACTTTGATTCAAATAACGTCGGTGTTCTTCTCAATGCAGGCAGCGGCACTTTTAATGCTCAAACTACTTACGCAGCTGGCGCTAACCCAGTATCAGTAACAGTCGTCGATGTGAATAGCGACAGTAACCCTGATATTATTGTTACTAACTTTCTTTCGGATAACGTCGGTGTTCTTCTCAACACAGGCACCGGTACGTTTAATGCTCAAATAACTTACTCAGTTGGCACTAACCCAATATCAATAGCAGTCGTCGACGTGAATAGCGATAATAAACCTGATATTACTTTTGCAAACTCTGGTTCGGACAGCGTCGGCATTCTCTTGCATTGTTAAGGCTTATCGATGATTAACATTTATTTACTCATTAGCATTTTACTACTCTACTAAAAACACAAGTAACGCTCATCCTACGGATTCGCTGCTCCTTTTCTAAAAGAACGACATTTCATTATGAGTACGAAGAAGTCTACTATGATTTCGTACGTTATTTGATTTAAACGAAAGTTTCAAGACAGAGCAATCCATTCAGTTATCATTTATTGTGTTAATCAATGAATAAATGTGTACAATATATAAAATAAATAAAAAGAGTAGATCTATTTTGATTATCTCATCAGACGTTATTTCGGTTCTTCCTATCTAAGTGGGTATGTGCTAATCGTAATGAACACTTACATCGAGATATGAATACTTCGGTAAAAGCGTAAGAGATTAATAATTGCCAATTAGAAGAGGAGAAAAACAAATTATACAAATATATGTCCCTCAAGATGAAAAATTTTCAAATCCGACGAAGAAAAGACCAGAACGTTAGGGAAGAGCAAATACAGATAAAAACGTGACCATCTAATTGCTTGGTTATTCTAAACTATAATTGCATATAAATAAATGATTGTAAGATTACAACGAATAAATAAATTTAGAGAGTTAAATGCACGTATTCGCCAATTTAACAACTTTTGAGAGTTCATTCATCTTGGTGTGCAAAATTATCTTGAGACTGTGGGTATGGGTGTGAGTAGTGTATTGTAATCCCACATCTACACCCAGACCCAGACCCACACCCGCTCACACAATTGTAACGAATGATATCAAATAATTATTTTCTGGTCTTATTGTTTTCATGTTGAGTCTTTGTACGATTGATGTCTTAAATCTCTTTGCCATAAGGAACTGGAGAAATAATAGAAAGAAAAAAAATGCGGAGGAAAAAAGAGAAAAAGAATGACTAATCCTTAACCTGTAAAATAATCAAATGAAAATACAGCGACATCTTACAAGATTCAATTATGAATAAATGATAACTATTGCATACTGATTCAATCGATAATCGATTAATCGAGACGACGTATAACATCTTGAGAGTGAAGGTGTGAATATGAGATTATTATTTATTGATACCCTCACCCACACTCTATCAAATTGTCTTTCTCATCTCCATCCTTTTTACTTGTTCTTTTTTCTGACGATTAATAAACTACGAATAAATTTTTTCTCGATTTTTCTTCCTCCAGACGTTTCTTTTTCCGGATTTTTTGACTACATCTCATGCAACAACAAAAGAAATAAAAACTTTCTGTTCTGATTGTAATGATTTTTTTCATCTTCCTTGTTTTAACAAGAAGCATTAGGCTATGAAATGAATGTTGTCATAACTAGTGAAGGCGAAGCAGATCACACGTTAAGTATAATCTTCTGCCTAAGAATAAATGAAAGGTAAGTACTTTTCTATTAAGTTTCTTGTTAAAATATAGTGGGTCCCATTATCTCGCATGTGTTAAAGTGCTACTATTAATTACAATATCAACGCGATTTGAAGCACCACTGCCAACAGAGTTTTGCATCTGAAATTGATTTAACAACTTTTTTATATTCCGTTTTTGGATGTTGAACTTAAAAAAAACGACTCCTTCTCAGTATTTTGTATTTTTCGATCGAAAAAAAGCATTTGCAAAAGATAAAAAGTAGATTTTCGTGATCAGTTGCTCTCACATTCTATCAAATGATGTAAAAATAACGAGAAAAAAAGGACTTTTTATTTGAATTTTGCTCTGCAGGCACATTACGCAAATTAATAGCAGATGGCAGATATCCGTCTGTATGTATAGTTATATGACAAAGTAGAAAATACAGGAATATCATACACAGGATAAAAGAAAAAATTATTTTATTTCATATTTTTTTATATAATCTATTAGACAAACATTCTAGATAAGTACTGTTGGGGAAAAAATAGTCAAATAGCTTAAACTTTTAATTCTGCACTCGTTTGATGGTTTTCAACGATGCTGTTCATGAATTATTTATTGTATTTCATTCTATTCTATGGAATAAATGGATTACCACAAATCAATCTTGATCTCACCCATTGGCCAAATAATACTGAAAGTAATAGTAGTCTACAACATGATTGTCTTCATGTTGCTGCTTGGATTGAAAATGAAGAAAGTGATCCATATGAAATTATTTCATATTGTATGAGTGAATGGCCATCACAGTGGAGTATCGAAAAAAATAATCAAGATCAATATTTTACTTTCGCTCAACTTTATCAACGAAATATTAGTAGTGAACAATTACATGTTTGGTCAACACCATTGGATATCATTGAATATTATGAATTATATTTGAATCATCGATTAATCTCAAATACATCGGTAGTAATGCCAATAAATGGATTTTATAATTGTACACCACCTAGATTCGGCCCATTATGTCAATATTCATTAGAAATTTATCAATCTGATCATTTAACATTAAATGAAATGATTCATGATTATTATTTACATGAATATCAACCAACAACACTGACATGTTACATTCATTTAGAATGTGATCGTGGTTCTATATCATTATGTCTTGATTGGAGTGAAATATGTGATGGTATTGTTGATTGTCGAAATGGAATCGATGAAGAATCTTGTTGGCAATTAAATATCAATCAATGTGAAGACAATGAATATCGATGTCGAAATGAACAATGTATACAAAAAACATTTTTTAGAGATGGTTCTAATGTTTTTGAATGTCTTGATCAAACAGATGAGAAAAAACTTTCTGATTCAACTATCTTCATAAATATGAGCAGTGAACCAACATTTTCAACAGAAGATGTAACATGTTCTAAACGTGATCCGAGACTCCGAATGAAGATGACAAGTTCATGTGTTAAAAAGCGTACAGATTTAATAGAAAAATTGATGTTCACTGACAAACCACAAAACGTATCGGATGATTGTTGGTTAGCTATTCATTGCCATTGGAACATACAAAAATTATCAGATTTAATATGTGATGATATTTCTTCCGATGGAAATTTTGCAGAAATAATTGATCAAACATGTCCTGATATGCTGTATATGCCATCGAGTCCAGTTCTATTTGGACATATATACTTTTCATATACAAAAGAAGACGTGTTGAACCATAATCCAATTCGTCCTATACCACCACCTCGATATCTCTGCTATAATGATCAACTTTGTAGTGGATTCTATTTCGATCGAACATTATTACCATTCAATAATGCAACATGTCGTCGTCCTGAAGATTTTCCATTAAAATTTGATTTGTTTGGGCTTAGTCGAACAGCGTGGAATGGTAGGTATGCTTTACCTTCATTTAAACAACTTCATCAATGTAACACAGTGAATCACAATGAACCTTTAAGTTGTAACACATTAAATATGTATAAATGTCTTAACTCTTCAAAATGTATTTCCAAGAATCTTCTTTGTAATAAAATCAACGATTGTGATTACAAAGATGATGAACAATGTTCTTCAATTGAAAATTCGTGTTCGAATTTTGGAATATATCGTTTTATACGATGTACTACACAAGATCGTTGTATTTCTACAACATTAGAAAACGATGGGATATGTGATTGTGGATTTAATGAATATGGTTTATGTGATGATGAAGACTCAGATGATTATCACATCAAAAATCATATTTCATTTTCAACGATTTGTGATGGATTTATTGAACTGATATCAGTTGAGATTGATCAACGAAATGAAACTGATGAGACAGAATGTGATTATTGGAGATGTAATAATACATATACTCGATGTGATGGATTTTGGAATTGTCTAAATGGTGCCGATGAAGTTGATTGTGATCCGTCACCAGCATTATCATGTCCACTTCATCATCATATATGTGTCTCATCTGAAACATATCAGCTGATGTGTTTACCACTTAAACAAGCTAATGATGGTAATATAGACTGCATTGGTGCTACCGATGAACCTCAGCTATGTCGATCTGATTATTTTGAGGCTAGCTATTATAATATTCATTGTAAGAATGGTGAAGGGAGTCATTGTACTTTCTACCACTTTTTTTGTGGTGATTCAATATGCAATGAAACTAATTATGAATTTTGTGCGATACCACGGAACTATTCTTCACCTGTGTATATGGATTCCGATGAACTTGATACTACTGGTTCAGACATCGACAAATTTTTTAATCAACGTAAAGTAGATAAGGACAAACCACGTGAGAAAAACTTTTCATTGGGTGCAATGAACAATGTTATCAAGCAAAATACAACAATGATAAGACTACCTTTATCTATTAATCAAGAAATCATTCGTCAACAACAACAACGTTGCCATCGTGGTTTACTTCTACGAGTTTGGCTAGATTATGAAAAAAACTTAACAAATGAAACATGTTTATGTCCACCTAGTTTTTATGGAAATATGTGTCAATATCAAAATCAACGAATTAGTCTCACTTTAAAATTTCAAACATATGCTGATTCTCTACAAATTCTATTTGCTATTGTAGTCTTACTAATCGATGATAGTGATGATCGATTGATTCATTCACATCAACAATTTAGTTATTTATATATGCGAGATTGTGATATTAAATTCAATATGTACTTACTCTATTCAACTCGACCAAAAGATAAAAATAAAAATTATTCCATTCATATCGATGTTTATGAAAAAATGTCTCTCGCATATCGAAGAAGTTTTTTAATTCCAATTCAATTTTCATTTCTACCTGTATATCGTCTCGCTGTACAACTGAATATTCCACGTACAACTGATACATTCGAACGTTGTGTAAATCAACATTGTATTCATGGTCAATGTATGAAATATTCAAATCATCGAAATGGTGCTACATTTTGTCGATGCAATCAAGGCTGGTCTGGGCGATATTGTAACATTTCACATCATTGTACATGTTCAAATGATTCATTATGCATTGGTATTTTACCAAATAATCGATCTTTATGTGTTTGCCCTTCTAATAAATGGGGTTCTCAATGTTTATTTCAAAGTCGAATATGTAATTCAAATGAAAATCTAACATGTCTGAATGGTGGCAAATGTATACCAACTGATGAACATGTTGTATCTAATAAAAAATTCAAATGTATCTGTCAAAAAGGTTTTAGTGGATTAAGATGTGAAATAATTGATAATGAAATTAATCTGTCATTTCAGGAAAATATTAAACTATCTCAATCAATACTTGTTCATTTTATTGAAGTATTTGATGATCATGTACCAATCAATGGCAGTACATTTCAAACAGCAGTGGACCATTGGAGAAGTCGACCGAGAAACTGTTCCACTTTAAGGAGAAATGGTTTACCCCAATAAAAGTAACACATTAAGGAGAAATGGAAAAACCAAAAGCGACATCTATTCAATGAATTATTCTATACCCTATCGATATACACCGCAAAGAGAAATCCTTTTTATTTTAAACGGAAATCAAACAAACCTGAATATATATGTATTCAACATCTAAATCAATACGATATCTATATTTTCTTTAAAGAGAAATCTTTTTTCAAGCTCCATTTTTCCTTATGAGCGAAGATACGAATAAAACATTTCACATTATTTATCCATTTCTACTCGTAAAAAATAATATCCCCCAGAATATCTTCCATGAGCGAACATATAAATTATTTGTTTCCCATTCTTTCATTTATATGATTATATAGTATTTTTTACTTTCTCTCACATATATATGAAAAATAATAATAATAATCTTGAGATCTTAATCAATTTAAATGAAAAAGTAAATTTAATGTAGTTAATGTTGAAAATTTAATATGTTTTGGAAATTTTCGATCTTCATTCGATCATTATCAACCTTTTAACACAACCTGATGTTACAAACAAAAAAGATTTTCACACGAAAATATATGAAAAAACACGAATAGTCATTATGCATTCTTTATCATATAACAATAAGTATAAATAATCTTATATGTAATCATCATTTGAAACATAAACATCATAATCATATACATGAATGTTCTTAAATTCATTCCACAACTAATTATACTCAATTTGTTTAATACTACTATGTATGAGTAATGTATGGAAAATAATAATAATAATCTTGAGATTTTTATCAATTTAAGTGCAAAGTAAGTTTTGTAGTTTTATGTTGAAAATTTTGTACTTTAATGTAACTTTTCGAGCTTCATTCGATCTTTATTAACTTTTTACCACAACTTTATAACAAGATGTTACAATAGATCTTAAGATTATTGATATTCATACATTAATGATACATATAAGTAGCATTAAACAAATTGAGTACAATTAGTGGTGGAATGACTTTAAGAATCATTCGTGTTCATGTTTATGATCTTTTGTTTGAATGATGATTACATATAAGATAATTTATACTTATTATTATATGATAAAGAATGCATAATGACTATTCGTGTTTTTCATATATTTTCGAGTAAAAATCTTTTTTGTTTGTAACATCAGGTTGTGTTAAACGCTTGATAATGATCGAACGAAGATCGAAAATTTCCAAAACATATTAAATTTTCAACATTAACTACATTAAATTTACTTTCTCACATATATATCTATACCATATTTTTCTTTTTTCTTTCGTATATAATCATACAGGATTTTCTCCTTTACTTTTACATCTATGATCGTATGGTAATTTTGCTTTCTTATCTTCATGCGTTCTTCTTCTATTCTTTCGACTTTCACTGACATGTGTTCTTTTCAAGTGCTGAAATAAACCATATCACTTAAATAATATACACAGAATATGTTCTATTGCAAGCAATGGAAAAAATCAAAATAACCATACCCTGTTCATTGAATATATGCATTTCATACTAATACAAAAAAATTATTATTCCGCTACGAAAACTATCACATTCCAATACGAGTTACGATAGCACTAATATCTTCTTAGAATAAAAAATAAAATTATACATATCTCTATTGTCTTTCTTCCATTTCTCCTCATGAGAAAGGATATGGATGAACCGCTTCTCCTTATTTTGAATTCATTTCTCCTGATAAAAATCCATCTCTGCTAGAATATCCCCTTAGAATGAAAAAATAAAAACATCCATATCTCTATTTTGATTCTTTCATTTCTCCT
>CAJNOI010000068.1:386558-399834 GCA_905250115.1 Adineta steineri | reverse complement strand
CTTTTACCAACTTCCGCCATTATTTTATCGTAAACTTTATTTAAAACTCTTGGAACCATAGCAATATTTGTTGGTTTTACAAATGGATAGTATTCAAAAAGTTTTTCTGGTACTGGACAATAAACAACTTGTGTACCATGAATAAAACTACTAATTAATACTAATCGTTCATATAAATGAGCCATAGGTAAAAATGAACAATGTCGATTATCAGGTTCAGCAGCAACATTAGCACGTTCTCGACGAAGAATACCACCTTTTATTTGTACCAAAAAATTTGTATGAGATAACATTGCAATTTTAGGTTCACCTAAAATATAAATCGAATTTTATTTATTTTTTATTTTTATTTTCAAACCTGTTGTTCCACTTGTTAAAATATAAGCAGCAATATTATCTGGATCAATATATGGTCGTGGACGAATATCGGCTTGTTGCATAGTTTGTAAAATTTTTGGAATATTTTTAATTTTGGAATGTTCATTATTTGCGGTCTCATCCATAACAAGAATTTCTTTTATATAATTCTTTTCTAATAATTGAGTTTTAAATGAAGAAATACGATCTAAATTATCAACAACAAGTACATCTGTTTTGGTTTTTTCTAATATTGATAAAATAGTTGCTGGATCATAAGATGTATAAAGAGCAAGGACAGTAAATCCATACATGTAACAAGCAAATTCAACAAATGAATATTCTGGTCGATTTAATGAAATAATAGCAACTGTTGATTTCGTTGGTGTTAATTTAGCTTCTGTCCATAAATGTGAACCAATGCGACGTATTTGTTGTAATGCCGTTGAATAAGATATCCAATGAAGTGGTTCTTCGTTATTTGTTTCATTAAGATATCCTATACATGGTCCATCATTTGAGGCTGCATAACCATTATAAAAAACATCACCTAATGTTTGTACAGTAGGGTAAACTGTTTTATGAAATGTAAATATATCAATATCTTTATAAAAAGTACAACGACGGATATGTTCTATAGGATCAATTTCAACTGTTTGATTTTTAAGATCAATTCCATCATCAAAGTTTCGTTGAATACGTGATTTATATGCATGTGTACCTGCATATGTAGCTACAACAGCTCCAGCAGCTAATGCTGCATAAGTACCATTCGATTTCGAAAATGATGATGGCATTTTTCTGAAATTAAAAGAAAATATATAATAATGCTTGCTTAATATAATAGAACGAACAGTATGAGTTACAAAAATAGACAAGAAAAGTAAAAAGATAATAAAATTTTGTTTTACTGATATCTCGAATACCTCTAGTCATTGTTTTGTCAACTTCATCTTTTTTATCTATAATTGTGTACAAAGTTCTCGAATTGTTTTTCATGCCTTTAACAATTATATACACTCGAGTTTGATGTATTTTGAAAAAATAAAAATCATATCTTTATTAATAATTTAATTCTTCGGATATTCTCGTTGTTTATTCTTGAATGTTACATAAATGATATTACGTTATGTTTTACAGCAGAACTCGATATACTTGTTTTTATAAAATTCTTATTATCTGACATTATTCAAATTGAAATATCACATATATTTTCAATTAATTTTGTAATCAATAGATATAGAACAGTTTTAAAGCATCATCTTACTTAATAGTATTACAAACTCATTTGAAAAATTATTATTATTTCATGAGTTTCTATAGACAAAAACATAAATATTATCATAAACTGTTATCTCTTTAGTACTTTTCAGTTCGTTCGTAAGGTATTAAGAATACTTTTCTCTTGATTCGTAAAAATAATCTAACCGATAATAATAGACATGTCAGCAGATGACGTTGTCAGTTGGAAAAAACGAAATATGTGAAGAATATTCTATCATTTTCTTTTTCTATTAAGAAACTTGTCAAAACCAATCTATTATATAAATATACCCAAGCATTTTTTAATTTTTTTGTTATATCATCAACTCCTTTACAGTAATATAACGACGTAAATAACTTTTTTTTAAGATTATTTTTAGTTTATTATATCATCTAAAATTTTAATTGTTTTTTACTCAGTAGAAATGCCAGTAAAAATCTAGTTTATTATACAATTAGCTCAATTTATTAAATTAATACTACCACAAATTATCATGGTATATTGAAAAGATTTTATAAATAGCATTAGTTTGCATTGAAAGGATTTTCAATAGAATTAATTTACATTGAAATACTGCAACAAACTAATATATTCATGATTATTTTAGAATTTTTTTTATACGCATATTAGCAAATTTATTTTATCATCATTCAGAACAAGCTTAACTATTTTAATTAATTTGAAATGAATTTTAACATCGTCAGTTGGACAAAATGACAAAAACATGTTTTTAATTCCAAGTGTCATATACCAGATATAAGCTCATACACTTTTGCCTTTTCATATATTCAAATTATTAAACGTAGAAACACATTTCTTCTTAAATTATAATGTCGTCGTTATCTTTTTCGATTATCAGTAGTCAATTTAGTACTTATGCTGGTTTGCCAATATGTATTTTTGGTATTATTGGAAATTTACTTAATATCCGTATCTTATATCCAACTCGATCAAATCCATCATCGTTTCTTTTGTTTATTTCATCATTTTTTAATATTATTGCATTGTCAGAAGGTCTTCTTCCAAGAATATTAGCCATAAGTTTTAATATAGATGCATCATCAACTAGTATGCTTTGGTGTAAAAGTCGACTTTTTATTGCCTATAGTGTAACTATTACTTCTCTAACATGTCTCTGTTTTGCTTCTATCGATAGATTTTTTCTATCATGCCGAAGTGTAGGATGGCGTAATCGAAGCAAACTCAGCACAGCAAAAATTGCTGTAATTATTGCTACTACAGTAATTTTTGCTAGTAATATTCCATTACTAGTCTTTGAAACAATTATTGATGTAAAAAGTGCTACAGGCAATATAACCCAAACATGCGTAATTATTAATTCTGATTTGACCATTTATATTAATTATATCCTTCGACCTGTTCTTCTTGGCATCTTACCTGGTACAATATTAAGTATAACTGGTTGGCTTACATATCGTCATATTAATTCGATTACTGGTATTCAAATACGTGGCACTTTTCAACGAAGTTTAACTTCGATGATACTCTTACAGATTGTTGCAGTTTTTATTCCAATAATACCTTTTTCTACAGTAGCTATTTATCAACTTATAACTTCATCAGTGGTTAAGTCATCTTATCGTTTGGCACAAGAAGCGTTGGCTCTTAATATAACTAATATTATTTTATACATCAGTTATGCATCAAACTTCTATATATATCTTATGTCGTCATCATCCTATCGTCGAGATTTTCTACAATTTATCTTATTTTGGTATCATCGAAATTATACGAATAATCGTATTGGAACTATGACAAGAGAACAATTTGAAATGAATACAGCATCAATAACACGACAATTACCACGACCAGTTAATTAAACTGAACAAAAACATTGTTAGAATCATTGACAAATATAAAATTTTAATTAATTGAATGTTTGACACATTCTATACCATTTCAATTTTTCAAATAAAATAACCATTGAGATAATATCTATAAAATAAAATTAGTTCTACAATCTTCATCGACTTTGACTGATGTGCGAAAAATAGGCTTTTACCAGTGAAAGAAATTTTCTTCATTACCTACATACATTCTTTAGATGTACCTGAGATGGGCAGGTTAACGGTTTTTTGAGTCAAGTCAAAATTCAAACCAGCTCTCATTAAATTTTATTTTATTCTCAAAGGATCAATATATGATACTTTCATTCTATTTCAGTGGAAAATGATTTTTCAAACGGAGTTTCACAATAAATAAAGGATAACTAGAAGAAAAAATGTATTACGAATAATCGATGTTGGTTCACAAAAAAACATTTCTTTTTTTCTTTTTGATATTGAATATCTTTAAAGAATTTGCCACGAGCAGTTCTAGGTATACTATTAGATGATGAAGATGAAAAGTTACTTTCTTGATTCATGTCCATATCGAATTTTTATTTTATTTTGTTGAGATATACAAATTTAATTATTATAAAACAAAGGAATCAGCATATTTTCGTTAAAGAAACTATTGAGAAGTGAGATAGCCAATAAATACTGGAAAGAACTTTCAACATTCCCAAAACGTTTTTGTATTCCAAGATACATCGATACTCTGTGAAAATAATTATTGTTCTTAATTATATTTTCCTGTCATATTCTAAAATTAGAAACCAAAACTGAAGTACATAAAAATTTTATACAACATACACTTTTGTATTTGACTTGACTTGCCCATCTCTGAGATGTACATATCATTTTATAAAATAATTTTGTTCTTATAAATTATGAATATAGAATTCACACTCACACCTATAAGTAACAAACATCACTCGTTCGAGTCAAAAGGACGGTGGCATGTTTGAGCTATTTAGTCTTGATCATCAAGAAGTTGAATCGTCATTATATGAAATCAGAATAATGGAGCACATGACAAGTCAAAAAAGTAATTGAAAGTAATACAAGATGTTAACTGATGAATATCAACTTTTAACTATTATTAAAACACTTGAAGAGGCTGTTAAGATTACTAAGCAACGTGGATTATCCAAGTATCGTACATCGAATTTGGCTTGTTATACAAAATATACTCATATAGTTGTAGTAAATACCGTAAATATCCATTTTGCCAGTGTGGAATACAGATTAAAAATGGATTTCTTTCTTCCTTCTCTTTCGTCTTTGAATTATGTACATATGTTATATAAATATATATCTAGATTATTCTCTTTTCATAGCCATGAGAGTTACTGAAAGTCTAACATTGTTTCTTTTTCTACTGTTTATTTTATTTATTGCGCACTTGAATAATAAAAACATAATATATCATTTTCTTCACTGTGTAACTTCAATTTTAACTCAAATAGTCATTATATATATTCAATCTATGCAGTATTATAGTATTTTATATCGAAATCATTGCTCCTACTTCACAGTAATCCAATGATCGAAAACAGAAAAAATAGTAGTACATATATTTTCTATCGCCCATTAAAGAGTTAAAAATAAAAGTGAAAGAAAACTAATAACGGCGTCGTTATTAAGAAAAAAGTCGACGAGAAAATGTACAAACCATGCGGAAAGAGAATTCATGCTTATTCATTAGTGTTTATATATTATAATAATGTTTTTTTTCTGTCATTAGTAATTATATTTATATATATCTATATAATTATGTCCTAATCTCTTGCAACATATTTTTCTCGCTTCAAAAAATTGACAGAACTCATGATAAACATTAATATTAGTGTCTGAAGAAAAAGAAGCATTAGCGAAGGTTTCATTTTTGCACTTTACATTGGAGAGATCAGTCAAAATTTTTTATTCGCAGTTCATCTAGAACTAGAGAGTTATAATACAAATAGAGATGTTTCTCAAAGAAAAGCAGGTTGTACAACAGTTATAGATGTTTATTTAAAATTTGTCTATAGTTATTTAGAAGTATGTTAATTTAATGATACGAATAAAACGACACCTTTCAAACGAGAGGATGTAAATATGAATGTGGATGTAGAATAGGATAGAAGAAAAATGTTATCGCTCACCTACATAGGTAAGTTGTGAAAGAACTGACTTAATATTTTTTTGATTGTTTTCGGACTTCTTTCTGCAGAATAATTTAGAAATTTAAGGCAAAATATCAGAGATTGATATTTATTTTTTCATCAATCAAAAAATACTATCATCTATGAAAAATTTTTAATGTTCTTTTCTACTCATTATTTTTTAGTAACAAAAACAGTTATGAATAGTTTTTTAGATTATCCGACATATTTTTTGAGCACTATGGTAAATATCAGCAATAACAACGTTAAGACTAATATAAACAGTTCAAGTATCATAGCTACAAATGATTATACCAGTGATATAACTGTTTATGGTTATTACAGCCTACTGATGGTTATTTGCGGCACATTATTTAATCTGTTAGCGTTCATTATACTATGCCGACGAACCTTCCGTGATGTACAGGCACGTCCAGTATTGCATTATATGCGCACTATTGTGTTCATGAATATGATAGGTGTATATGGCTGGAATTTAGACAACTATTTACAGATCATTCACGGATTTACCATGGCCTTTTCCTATACAATTGGATCTTGTAAATTCTTTGCATTTTTTAACCGTGTTATAAATCAAAGCTCAGCATGGCTGCGCGTATTCATGTGTCTTGATCGATACTTAGCTCTTAGTCGTCTTCAACCTAATACTTGGTTTAATCGATCAAGAAATGTGCTCATCGTTATCAGTGGTATCATTATATTTTTCATTCTGTTTAATTTTTTCTTATTGATATTTGTATGCTACCGTGATGCTGCTAGTGGACAGATCGTCGTAGATTCAAATCGTTTTTCTGTTTTTCCAACATACACTCGAGTGAATATCGTCATTGGTATTTGTCTCCCTTTCTTGTTTATGATATTATTCAACATTGCATCAATATACCATCTCATTCGACTACGAAATACAACCATGCTACAAAATTCACGTGTTCGACATCGAGCTATATCCATTACACTTATACTCACAACTTTTCTGTTCATCTTAGCATATACACCATCTACACTTACCTACGGTATTTTCTATTCTCGGCTTATTCCAAGTGTTTGGGGTCGTCGCATCTTAAATACGTTTAACTTGATTATGTACACATATCCTATGTTGGACTTTCCGATCTACTTAGTGACATTCAGTGAATTTCGTCGCGAATTGTTTAGTTTAGTACAAAGGAAGAGAAGAGTTCACGCAACGGCTCAAATAGATAGACAACCCTGTGTTACATGAATGGGATTGCGGCGCTTATCAAATACTTGTCGTTCATAGTGCCAAGATTTATATTTCTAACGTTGTAATAAGTTAATCTCAAAATCTAACTTGTCTATAATCATTCGAATGATTCACATTTAAATTTATGTTGTGTGTTTGTATAACATATCCTTTAATAAAATTCTATAAAAAAAATCCTTTACAGATAACTCTGACAAAGTTATCCATTTGTGGTATTTTATTGAGTTACTCCTACAAAAGATCTCTGTAAACTAATTGTTTGACTAAAATATTTGAACATGAAAGTAATTTATATTTGTTAATTCAATACTTTTATAAAAGTGGTGATCTATTTTCATCGAAAAAGTATGGTGTGAATAAAAAGGATCATGAAATCAACATCATATATATACTCTCATATAAATAACAAAATTCTAGTATACATTTTCCTTGTTTAGATATCACAGCGACACTACGATCTGCATGAGCCTTCTTTACATTGTATATTTTCTTCTCAGAAACTTTGCACTTGAACAAAACTAAAAAATTAAACCCGATTGCAGCAGTATTATCTGCTTCAAGTATTCATAGTGCACATTAAAAATCTCGCATGATATTATCACATCACAGAACGCCAATTAAATATATTTATATGCCTCTAAAAATGGAAACAGTATATCCCAAGGGGAAAATAGCTGATTTAAATCATCTGAAAATCAAAATTAAATCATTTAAACCAGCCTAACTCATTTTAAATCACTAAATCATAAATCGCTTTTCCCACCTTGGTCTTTATTTATTATTAAAATCAAATATTGTGCTTGTTGCAAATACTTCAAAAAAAAGAAATTTCCTATTGACATCATCATGTAGGCGAATAGAGAAAAGAAAAAACCTTTTTGTTTTTCTGTTGTTCAGTTTTCACTAATATATCGAAGAGTTTTTTTTATCCTTCAAGTTAATTATTGGAGAATGTAACTAAAACTAAACAACTTGTTTTTATTCCATTTAACAGAAGACAAATATTATAAATAATTAATGAAAAGATGCAGAATACGTTTTATTACATAGAAATTAACAGAAAAATGAATAAATTTTAAGTAAGATGCATTATGAGACACAACAAGATGGAGATGTGTGCTGGAGTTTATTAAGAAAAATAACATGAACTAAGAAGAAAAATCAGTAACTCCATCATAAATTGTAAAAAGTAATGAAAAGATTTTTCTTATTTTTGATGTAAATATTTTCAAAGAGGAACGATTTTGTGAATCACAATGCTTAGTGATAACAACAGACGCGTCAATAATAAAGACAAAATGAAAGAAAATGCCAATAACATAAATATATAAACTTGTCGAAAGAAAACTAGAAGAAAATCATTCTATTATTTGTAATAGACCATAAAAGATAGATTGAAGGAAAATTTCAAATTCAATGGTGCTCAAAATTGATTACACACTAACGGGTAAGATGGTTTGAATATGTGTGTTTTGTGTATTGATTTTTCGTGCCTTTGTATGTTGTATTAGAAAAGCGCAGTACACCGAAGAATACAGCATGAGAAGCTCTACAATTTACACTATTGAACTTTATTTGACGGAAAAATAAGAAAATTTATTGCATAAAAATAAATGATCGTGTTCGCATGATCAAAAGTTGATCGTATATTATTTTGTCAATTTTACAATCGAAAGATATAAAGATAAAATAAGGTATTATTTAGGAATTGTAGAGCTTCTCATTCTAGATTTTGCGATATATATTTTGTTTTTTTTGTAGTAGAATGTTTGAAGAAATGAAAACTTGATACATAAAACGCTCACATTCAATCTCTATTACCGGTTGTTGTACGATCAATTTTGATTAATATCGGATAAGTATAATTTTATCTTTTTCAGCACGACTGTAATAACGGGTGAGCCGTCGTACTTCTATCTCTATTTTCCATCACAAAAAATTGATATGAATGATTCGATGAATTAGAGATAAAATCAATCTATAAATTGATATCAGAAATCATTTTTTATACGAGTTTCATCTTTGTGATAAACTTTTTGCGTATGCGATAAAGTTACTTATCTTCTCGATTATTTTGAAAATGCGTTTTTATTCTCCATCTGTTCAATATTTTGACACATTTTTTCTGCGTAGTCCTATTCCTTTTTTGTTGTTCATCTTCTATTGACACTTTTTTTCTCTTTAGAATCCTTTTTTATTTTTTATTTATTCTTTACAAAGCAAATTTTTACTTTGAGATATTTTTTTGCTGTTATAAAAACTTTCTGTTCTGATTGTAATCATTTTTTTCATCTCCCTTGTTTTAACAAGAAGCATTAGGCTATGAAATAAATGTTGTCATAACTAGTGAAGGCGAAGCAGATCACACGTTAAGTATAATCTTCTGCCTAAGAATAAACGAAAGGTAAGTACTTTTCTATTAAGTTTCTTGTTAAAATATAGTGAATCTCATTGCCTCGAATGTGTTAAATTGCCATCCTTAATTACAATATCGACGCGATTTGAAGGACCACTGCCAACCGAGTTTTGCATCTGAAATTGATTTAACAACTCTTTTATACTCCGTTTTTGGATGTTGAATTAGAAAAAAACGACCCCTTCTCAGTATTTCGTATTTTTCGATCGAAAAAAGGTATTTGCGAAAGGTAAAAAGTAGATTTTCGTGATCAGTCGCTCCCAAACTTTATCAAATGATGTAAAAATAACGAGAAAAAAAACGTTTTTATTTGAATTTTACTCTGCAGGCACATTATGCAAATTAATAGCAGATGGCAGATATCCGTCTGTATGTATAGTTACATGACAAAGCAGAAAACACAGGAATCTCACATACAGGATGAAAAAAAAATTATTTTATTCTATATTTTTTATATACCCTATTAGAAAAACAATCTAGATAAGTACTGTTCGGAAAAAAATACTTAAATACTTTAAACTTTTAATTCTACACTCGTTTAATCGTTTTCAACGATGCTGTTCATGAATTATTTATTGTATTTGATTCTATTCTATGACATAAATGGGTTACCACAAATCAATCTTGATCTCACCCATTCGATAAGTAATATTGAGAGTAATAGTAGTCTACAACATGATTGTCTTCATGTTGCTGCTTGGATTGAAAATGAAGAAAGTGATCCATATCAAATTATTTCATATTGTATGAGTGAATGGCCATCACAGTGGAATATCAAAAACAATAATCAAGATCAATATTTTACATTTGCTCAACTTTATCAACTAAATATTAGTAGTGAACAATTATATCTTTGGTCAACACCATTGGATATCATTGAATATTATGAATTATATTTAAATCATCGATTAATTTCAAATACATCGGTAGTAATGGCAATAAATGGATTTTATAATTGTACACCACCTCGATTCGGTCCATTATGTGAATATTCATTAGACATTTATCAATCTGATCATTTGACATTAAATGAAATGATTCATGATTATTATTTACATGAATATCAACCAACAACACTGACATGTTATATTCATTTAGAATGTGATCGTGGTTCTATATCATTATGTCTTGATTGGAGTGAAATATGTGATGGTATTGTTGATTGTCGAAATGGAATCGATGAAGAATATTGTTGGCAATTGAATATGAATCGATGTGAAGATAATGAATATAGATGTCTGAATGAACGATGTATACAGAAGATATTTGTTAAAGATGATTATAATGCTTTTGAATGTCTTGATCGATCAGATGAGAGACTTCCTTATCCACATACCTTTGTAAATACGAGCAGTGAACCAACATTTTCAACAGAAGATGTGACATGTTCCAAACGTGATACGCCATTCCGAGTAAAGATGACAAGTTCATGTGTTAAAAAACGTACAGCTTTAATAGAAAAATTGATGTTCACTGACAAACCACAAAACATATCGAATGATTGTTGGTTAGCTATTCATTGTCAATGGAACATAAACATAACATCCGATTTAATATGTGATGATATTTCTTCCGATGGAAATTTTACAGAAATAATTGATCAAACATGCCCTAATATGCTGTATATGCCATCGAGTCCAGTTATATTTGGACATATATACTTTTTATATACAAAAGAAGATATGTTGGAACCTAATCTATATATACCAAAACCTCGATATCTCTGCTATAATGATCAACTTTGTAGTGGATTCTATTTGAATCGAACATTATTAACATTCAATAATGCAACATGTCGTCGTTCTGAAGATTTTCCATTAAGATTTAATTTGCCTAACAGGCTCAATGGAGGAATGTGGAATGGTATGTATGCTTTACACTCATTTACATACCTTCATCAATGTAACACAGTGAATCACAATGAACCTTTAAGTTGTAACACATTAAATATGTATAAATGTGTTAACTCTTCAAAATGTATTTCCAAGAATCTTCTTTGTAATGAAATCAACGATTGTGATTACAAAGATGATGAGCAATGTTCTTTAATTGAGGATTCGTATTTGAATTCTGATTTGCATCACTTTAAACAATGTACTACACAAAGCATTGTCATTCATGCGACATCAGTTGACGATGGGATATGTAATTGTGGACTTAATGAATATGGTGTATGTGATGATAAAGAATTCTATGATAATTACATTAAAACTAATATTTTATTTCCAACGATTTGTGATGGATTTACTGAACTAATACCAGTTGAGATCGGTGAACGATATGAAACGGATGAGACAGAATGCGATTATTGGATATGTAATAATTCATATACTCGATGTGATGGATTTTGGAATTGTTTAAATGGTGCCGATGAAGTAGATTGTGATCCATCACCAGCATTATCATGTCCACTTCATAATCATATATGTGTCTCACCTGAAATATATCAGTTAATGTGTTTACCACTTAAACAAGCTAATGATGGTAATATAGATTGTGTTGGTGCTACCGATGAACCTCAGCTATGTCGATCTGCTCAGTTTTCCAAGGGCAATGTTAATATTTATTGTAGGAATGATGAAAAGAGTGATTGCACTACGTACGAAAATCTTTGTCATGATCCAGTATGCAATGAAACTAATTATGATTTTTGTGAGAAAAATTGGAACTATTCTTCATCCGTGCTTATAGATTCTGACATTGACAAATTTTTTCGTCAGCGTAAACTCGAAATGGACAAACTACGCGTGAAAATCTTTTCATTGGGTAAAATAAACAACTCTATCAAAAAAAACACAACAATTATAAGACTACCTTTATCTATTACGCAAGAAATCATTCGTCAACAACAACAACATTGTCATCGTGGTTTACTTCTACGAGTTTGGCTAGATTATGAAAAAAATTTAACTACTGAAACATGTTTATGTCCACCTAGTTTCTATGGAAATATGTGTCAATATCAAAATCAACGGATTAGTCTTACTTTACAATTTCAAACATATGCTGATTCTCGACAAACTCTATTTGCTATTGTGGTCTTACTGATCGATGATAGTGATGATCGATTGATCCATTCACATCACCAGTTTAGCTATTTATATATTCGAGATTGCCAGATTAAATTCAATATATATTTATTATATTTGACTCGACCAAAAGATGAAAAGAAAAATTATTCCATTCATATCGATATCTATGAAAAGATTTCTCTTACCTATCGAAGAAGCTTCTTAATTCCAATTCAAGTTTCGTTTCTACCTGTACATCGTCTCGCTGTACAACTGAATATTCCACGTACAACTGATACAATCGAACGTTGTGTAAATCAACATTGTATTCATGGTCAATGTATGAAATATTCAGATCATCGAAATGGTACTACATTTTGTCAGTGCAATCAAGACTGGGCTGGACGATATTGTAACATTTCACATCATTGTTCATGTTCAAATGATTCATTATGCACTGGTATTTTACCAAACAATCGATCTTTATGTGTTTGCCCTTTTAATAAATGGGGTTCTCAATGTTTATTTCAAAGTCGAATATGTAATTCAAATCAAAATCTAACATGTCTGAATGGTGGTAAATGTATACCGACTGATGAATATATTGTGTCTAATAAAAAATTCAAATGTATCTGTCAAAAAGGTTTTAGTGGATTAAGATGTGAAATAATTGATAATGAAATTAATCTGTCATTTCATGAAAATATTGAATTATCTCAATCAATACTTGTTCATTTCATTGAAGTATTTAATGATTCTCCACCAATCAATGGTAGTACATATCAAATGATTCCTGTTAATAAAAGAACAGCAATACTTTATTGGTCATATCCATTTCATATTATTTTTACTGAACTTGATAATAAAAATTATTACTTAATTCTTGTTCAAAATATCTATCATCGATCAAGAAAAATTAATCAAGAAATTCAATCAAAAGATCGTTGTCCACATATCAATGAAATAAATCAAACTCTTAATCAATATCATC
>CAJNOI010000068.1:351185-379390 GCA_905250115.1 Adineta steineri | reverse complement strand
ACTACTACCATCACCAGTACTACAACGAGTAGCAGCAGCAGTACCACAAGCAGTAGTACTTCAAGTAGTACTAGCACTACCACAACCAGTACCACTAGTATTACAACGAGCAGCAGCAGTACCACAAGTAGCACTACTACTACCACTACCACAAGTAGTACTACTACCAGCAGTGAAAGTACTACAAGCAGCACTACTACTACCACCACTAGTACTACAACGAGCAGCAGCAGTACCACGACCAGTACTACTACAAGCAGCAGTAGTACTTCAAGTAGCACTACTACTACTAGCACCAGTACTACAAGTAGTTCTACCACAACCACTACCACTAGCACTACTACTACCACTGCTAGTACTACAACGAGTAGCAGCAGCACCACAAGTAGTACTACTATGAGCAGCAGTAGCACCTCAAGTAGCACTACTGCCACGACCAGTAGTACTACAACGAGCAGCAGCAGTACCTCAAGTAGCACTACTACCACGACCACCACTGGCAGTAGTACTACAAGCAGTAGCAGTAGTAGTGCCACAAGTATTATCCAAACGACTGATGCTGAAAGTACAACACAAATTCACGAAGGTAAATTGATCAGAATCATTTTGATTGAATTTTTGATTAATCATTATTCTTAGATGGATTCATTTCAACAGTACAAGATTCAACGTTAGTTTCAAGCACGACTTCGATAACAACTTCTCAAGGATTACATATCAATGAAAGTAATAATATGAATAATATAAAAAATAGTTTATCGATTTTTCTTTTCTAAATTAGCTTGTTATTCACCGACGATTACATTGATTCCTGGACAATCATCTCTATCATCTCCAATGTCATATCGACGTAGTCAAGACTTTTCTATTAGTTCAATGATCCAATTTAATTGTGATGGTTCACTTTCAACAACTAAAAAATGGACAATAAAAAATTGTACTTCAACTAGTTGTTTATTTGCAATTGTATTAAATGAAAAAGTTATGACAACATTTAGTGAACTTTATATTCCATCAAGAACTCTTGATTATGGTGTTTATCAACTAACACTAACTGTAACAATGATTGATTCACCGAATTTAAAATCATCATCTTCAGTTTATGTGAGAATAACTGCAACAGGTATAACAGCAAATCTTGTTCAATTAGGAACATCTATGATAACACGAGGTGATCAACAAGATCTTTTACTTGATCCTGGAACATTTTCAGTTGATCCTGATGAAAATATATTTGATGCAACTGTAAGTAATATAACTGTAGGTGAATATTGAAATAATTATTAGTTTATTCTTAATTTTAGAAATGGAAATATAAGTATTATTGTCGAATTTATGAATTGTATAATTTTCCAAATATACAAGGAATATTATTATCAATTGATGATTCAACAATTGATCCTTATAATCCATCATGTTTGTCAAATCGATCAGGTAAAATTATTAATGGCAATCTAATTCAATCATTTTTATTATTTTTCAAAAAGGAAATAGATTAGGATTAATATTCGGAAATTTAACTGTATCACCTAATTCATCTTTAACAGTTCTCGGTGGTTCACTTCAATCAAATCAAATCTATCAGTTTATGGTCTATATGGAGAATCGTAAGAATTCTTCTATTCAAGCAACAGGTTACGTATTTGTTACAGTTGAAGTTACTCACCCACAACTGATTGCTGTTGGGTAAATTATTTATGAGTTTTTAATCGAATTCTCCTAATAAAAAGTATTTGTTTTAGTTGTGTAATATCAACAATGTGTGTTCCAAATCTTGAATTTCAACTTCTTAATCCAACAACACAAGTTGCTCTATTTACTCTTTGTATTGGAACTTATACAAATCTTGAAAGTATTAAATGGAATATTTATCAAGGATCAGACAATTCAACATCTTCAAACTATACACAATGGACTTTATTTAATCAAACAAGTTCATATGAAAATATTTGGTTTTTTGGTAAAAATCTTGTTTTTTTAATTATTAGATATATTCACTGATTATTTTAGGCACAAATACAAGTAATTTCACCGCAACAAATGAATTATTTCTTAATAATCTTCAAATAAGTCTGTGGCGTTTTGAAGTTGTTTATACATTTGTATCTGAAACAAGTACAAGTGCATTGAACTTTATTATTAATCAACCGCCTTCAAATAGTTCATGTTCAATCAATCCTCTTAATGGTACTATGACTACTCTATTCACTATGGTGTGCCCAGATTGGTATGATGTAGATGGAATACGAGATTATTCGTTATATAGTATGTATAGTTTTCATTACGAACTGACTTTTGTATATTCTGACATTTTAGCATGGACAACAGACATATCACAACAAACAATAATTGCATTTTCATCAGAATATAATTTTCAAGTTCGATTACCAGCTGGTGATAGTAAAACTTCATTACTCAATCTTGTTGTTTACGTTCGAGATGTTGTGGGTTCTGTTACACAAGTGAATATATCTTCTGTTAGTGTTGTTGCAGATCTCATAGTAATCAATGATTTAATTGATAAAGTAACAAATTTATCAAGTACAATAACAAATAATGCAATTGTTCGATTACTTTCAAGTGGAAATCAAAATGTTGTTGGACAAATGATCATTTCATTATCACAAGAACTCAATCAAATGAATAGTGAAAATTTAGATAAAGCCATATCAAGTAAATAATAATATTCAATTTATGAGAAATAATTAAAATAAGTATTGTTTTAGATGGAATACCAGCTGTAAATATTTCAGTATCACCATTAGGAAGTCAAAGTTTACAACAAGTAATTGAATTTAATAGATTTTTTTTCGATTCTTTTTCTTTTTTAAAATAGGTTTCAATACCATTCAATGAATCAGCTTTGATTAATTATAATACAGAATTAAATTCTTTAGCAAATGTTCGAGATTATCTAGTAACATTTATAACTCAACTTCTCATAACAACATCAAATAGTATTATATTACAATCATCATCATTAGTTCAATTAACTCAAGCAACAAATCAATTAACACGAAATACTTTAGTAAAATTATAAAGAATAATTTTATTGAAAACTTTTATACTTTTTTAAATAATTGTAGATGCTTGTATCAAATCGATGTTATGAATTATCTGTTGCATTAAATGCAATATTTGAAAAGATCTCATATGAAGATGCTCAATCAGCATCAAATCAACTTTTTCAATGTGCTTCAAATCTTTTAAATGTAAAATATATAAAATTAGTATTCTCATTTCTCTATCAAAATCTTGAGGCTGTGGGTGTGGACGATGATAGGAGATGAAATCAGCACCCACACCCACACCCTTCAATGATTTTGACATAAAAAGAACTTTTTTTCTTTAATTATCGATTCTGATAATTTTAGGCTGTGAATGGGCCATTACAAGGACGAACAGAAGTACTTGATTTAGATAGTTCTCGTGCAAATGTCATATCTACTGATTATGATACTGATCTTGAATCTGCATGGTCAAATTTAAGTAAGATTCTTTTAATATATTTAATTATTATTGAATGTGAGTTTGTTTTTTTAAAGATTTATTTTCTGATGGAAATGATTTTTCCACTGAAACAATCGAAAAAAATCGAAATATTTATTATCAAAAACAATTAGCAAATCAAATCAATAGTCAAGTAACAGAAATGATATCATTATTAACTTCTTCATTAAATATTCATTTGAATATTGGTCAAAGTTCACTAATGAATACATCTCAATCATTTGTGTCATTAGAAACTATATCGATTCAATCACTCAAAGATAGACTTGTGAAACAAGTTGAAAATGCTCAATTTAATATTCCATCAGATTTTATTTTGAACACAACGTCTAATTCTTCAATTTCACTTCGAGTAATATTCTATAATTTGAATCATTTTCGTATTAAAGTAGTTTTGATTTTATTCAGTCAAGAGTAGATCCACTTGCTTCATTTGGAAATTTTCAAAATACAAATCTTTCAAGATCAGTTTCACTTTCAATTATTGATCAAAATGGAAATGACGTTTCTTTTGCAGCTCATCAAAATAATCCAATCCAACTGATTATTCCTCGTGATCCAAATGTATTAATTCCATCAATGTATTTACAAAATGTTACATCAATTAATTCAACTACTAATAATTTATTATTTAATTATCATTATATTAATATAACAAGTTCACTTCCGATTTCAATTCATTTTGAAATTCATTCTTTAAATCGAAGTCTTGCTTATTTATTTATTTATAAATTTGATCAAACACCACAATTAAATAGTTCAATTAATCTTATTGATGGATGGACACTATTTTGTCCCTTCAGTAGGTTTTCTTTTCTCGAACATACATATAGATATTTGTTTTTTTGTAATTATAGACTTAACTAATGATGATATCTATCGATATTTTATTGATAATCTACAAACACCTGGTCATCAATCATTAATATTTGGAATAAGAGAATTAAATTCAACAGAAATGAATACTTATTGTTTAAATAATTCTTCAATAAATACATCTTTACCAATTACCGATGAACCATTTAATTTTACATCAAATTATGAACTTCGTCTATATACATCAGGTTGTTATTATCTTGATGAAAATAATAATTGGAAATCAGATGGATTAATTGTAAGTATAAAATGGATTAGGAAAGTAAAGAATATTTGATATTTATTTAATCATAGGTTGGATCATTGACAAATCATTATGAAACTGAATGTCTTTCAACCCATCTGACAACATTTGCTGGTGGTTTTATTGTTTTACCAGAACCAATTAATTGGAGTTATGTTTTTGCCAATGCTGATTTTATGAAAAATAAAACAGTTTATTTAACAATGATAGTGACTTCAATAATTTATATTATTTTGATGATTTATGCGCGATTTAAAGATAAGAAAGATTTTGAAAAAGTAAACCAAAATATTGTTTTATATATTCTATGGAGTCATAATTTCTATTTTTGTTTTTAGTTGGGAGTTACACCATTAGCTGATAATAATAAATCTGATCAGTATTTATATCAAATTCTTGTTTTTACTGGTCAAAGAACAAATGCAGGAACAGATTCAAAAGTAATATAGTACAAAGAAAAGAATATTTTAAGGAAACGTTTTTTTTCTTTCTGCAAGGTTTATTTTGTTTTATCGGGCGATGATGATCAAACGCAAATTCGATTATTTTGTGATCCTCATCGAAAGATTTTTCAACGTGGTGGAATTGATTCTTTTATTATTGCTGTTCCAAAGTAACATTATTATTGTTTCTTTAAGATTCTATAAAAAAGCTGAATATTTAGATCATTGGGATTATTGGATTATATTCGTATTTGGCATGATAATTCAGGTGTAGGTTCTTCAGCATCATGGTATTTAAAATATATTATTGTTCGAGATTTACAAAGTATGGATAAGTTTTATTTTATTTCACAACAATGGTTTGCAGTTGAAAAAGATGATGGCCGAGTAAATCACGTAGTTGAAAACATACTATTTCTTATTTTTGTTTTCGATTTAGATTGAACGAACTTTACCAATTGCTAGTGAAGCAGAAAAGCAAGACTTTTCATATGTATTATCGAAAAAAGCTTATCATAGTGTTTCCGATGGTCATTTATGGTTTTCAATATTTTCTCGTCCACCATCAAATAAATTTACACGTGTTCAACGATGTACATGTTGTTTTGTTTTATTCTTTACTTCAATGTTACTTAATATAATGTATTATGATTTATCAAATGCAGTGAAAGCATCAAGTGAAACACATAGTGGTGCATTATCAATTGGTCCTTTTTATATAGCACCACAACAGGTATATATTGATTTTTATAGCGAAAAAAAATAGACTACACCCACGTTCTTATGTCTCTGAAATTTTTAGTTTTTGATTGATAAAAACATCTTTTTATTTTTAAGATTGGAATTGGTATAATGGTCGAATTATTTACATTGGTTCCAAGTCTGTTAGTTGTTCAATTCTTTCGGCGTATTCGACCTCGTCAACAAGTTTCACGATTACGTGAAGCAATATATAAGATACAACCATCTCAACAAACGTTCGTATATAATTCTACATACATTCATTGATAAACACATTTTTAATTATAGTATAAGTTCGACAAATGTCCCTGCAATTAAGAAAAAAAAATCTTCAATAACATTTCCTTGGTGGTGTTTATTTATTGCTTATGGTCTTTCAATGATAATTATTGCTGTTTCAATATTTTTTATCATTGTTCGAGGAATTGAATTTGGTGATGTCAAAACTCAACAATGGTTAACATCTGTTCTTACTGGATTTTTTTCATCCGTTATTCTGACTCAACCTATTAAAGTATATTTTCTATTTACTTTCCATCTATATTTTTGAAATATATTTTATTACAGATTATATGTTTGGTTATATTTTTTATATGTTTTTGTCGAAATTCAAACGATGAGAAAGAAACAAGTGAATATATAAATGAAGATGATGAATTTAATTTATCTAATGATGAGGAATATCTTCATTCACTTGAGGTTAGTTATCTTTTAGGACTTCATAGAAAAATAAATTTTTCGTTTATAGTATCACTCAATATTTTCTTCTCCATCTTCAAAAAGTATTAATCGTCTTAATGAAAATGAAATTGCTTTTGCTCGTGATCAACGTTTAAAAGAAATTCAAATGTGGGCAATTATTCGAGAATATCTAATTTATTTTATATTTGCCATATTAGTTTTTATAATAACTTATTCAAATCGTGAACAACATAGTTTTTTTCAAGTCAATCATTTACGAGCTTATTTTCTCAATCAAAGACAAACAACTGCTGATTATATTAATGTTTGTTCTTTTACAATTCTTTTGTTTATGTATTGAAATGAATTTTATTTTTTCTAGATCAATACAATCGATGATTACTGGTATTGGTTAGAAAATAGTTTTGTTTCAAATATTCGTGCACAACAATGGTATAATGGAGATATTCCACAATATTTAAATGGATTTTTAAATGATAAATCTAATCGATTAATTGGTTGGGCAACCATGAGACAATTACGTGTTAAATCAGAATTATGTCCCGATCGACGTGTTATTTCAATATGTGAAGATAGTTATAGTTTATTTAATGAAGAAACAAAATTATTTCAACCAGGATGGACAAATGAAACAATAGAAGATGAAGTATATAGTTCATCGATTCTAAAAGCATTTAACTATTCAACGAGTGATGAATTAGATACATATACATATGTAGGTGAATTTGGAACATATAGAGGTGGTGGTTATGTATATGAATTTCGTGGTCGTTTATCTGATATGAAAACAAATTTATCTGCACTTCATCAATTAGATTGGATTGATGAGAAAACAAGAGCTGTTTTTATTCAACTAACATTATATAATCCAAGTGTTGAATTATTAACTTCAGTTACTTTACTTGCTGAATTTTTACCAACAGGTGGTATTTATACAACAGCTCGTTTCGAACCAATTAATTTCTACAGTAATTCACTCCTTATTTTTTATTTCTAAAGACAAATAAGTTTTTGTTTTTTAAATTTAGCATTTACATCAGTATTACAATTAGTTTGTACAATATTTTATATATTTTTTATTATTTATTTTATGATCATTGAAATTCGATTAATATTTGAATTAAGATTAAAATATTTTCATCAATTTTGGTCATTAATTCAATTAGGTATCATTGGTTGTTCATTGGGAAGTATCGGAGTTTATTTTTGGCGTTTTCAAGAAACAAATCGTATAAGTCAATTATTTGAACAAACAAATGGATATATTTATATCAATTTACAACTTGCAGTTTATGTTAATGATATTTTAACATTTCTTCTTGGTTATTGTTGTTTTTTTAGTATGATTAAATTTGTTCAATTATTTCGTTTTAATCAACGAATATCTTTATTTGCTGAAACATTAAAATATTGTTCAAAGGAACTGATTTCATTTTCACTAATGTTTGCAATTGTATTTATGTCATATCTTAGTTTATTTTATTTATTATTTGTATCAAAGCTTTCGTCCTGTTCAAGTTTATTATCAACTGCTCAAATGCTTTTTGAGATGACATTAATGAAATTTGATGCATCACAAATAATGGGTGCCGATGCTTTTCTTGGTCCATTCTGTTTTACGTTGTTTATGCTTCTCGTTGTTTTTGTTTGCTTAAGTATGTTTTTTTCAATAATTATTGATAGTTTTCATCATGCGAAAGACAATGAAAAAGAAGATCAAGTTATGTTATCATTTATGGTGAAGAAATTTTTACGATGGACAGGTATGTAGATTCATATGATTTATTCAGGTCAATTGAGATTTTATTCATGTCCTATAGCAGATATAATAGGATCACAATATTATAGTCTAGACCTCTTCATATTAGATGACTTCAGCGCTTCTCTGAAGGGTGCGGGTGTAGGTGGATGTGAGTATGATTGAAGAGAAGACTTTGACACCCACTCTCAAGATTGATGTATTTCAGTAGAAGATTGTTGTCTATTATTATTTTAGGTCTGAAAAGATTAAATCAAGAAGAAATTCAAGAAGAACGAGATTGTCGAATGCGTTCACAATATTTTGATCCAATTGAAAATTTTCCTGATAGAATTGATCAATTACTAGAAGCACTCAATAAAGTATGTGAATATCTATTATATCTTTTATTCCAAATTATTTTTTATTTTTTTAGATTTATGTTGATCAAAAAAGAGAATTAGCAAGACTAGAAAAAGCTGGACTCTAAATATTATCTTTTCGCAAATTGCTTATATTTTCTTATAATGAACTCTAAATAGATTTTTTAATCTTTTTTCGAAATAAATCTTTAAAAATGAACATATATTTGATATTTGTGAAGTAGAATTGTACGATTTTTGTTCTCGAAGAAACGTGAATGCATCAAAAAATTCGCTCTTGTACATTTTCAAATGTACTGACAATTAAATATCTCAATTCTTTCCATTGTCTGAAATTTATTTATGATATTTAGTTTAGATCTTGGATAATGTTTTCGAGCATCAAGCTCTTCTTTTTCCAGCGATTTTTATTCGATTAGTCGTTGATATCGTTAATCGTAATTTGTTTTAATCTCATCTCTGATGCAGAGTTGTAACCGGTCAAAAAATTCAGATCCGACTGACCTGACCGGTTTTAATCTTAGACCGGCAAAAACCAGAAAACGTATGAGTTTTTTTACATGATAAAACTAGTTTTAGACGTGGACCTTTTATCCATGAATGGAGTTTTACATTTATCTTTTCTGATTATTAACGTATTGCAAATGGTGTGGGTGTAGATCTGTAAGAAAGAAACGTATAACACTCACACCCTCACTTTGATTTCAACACTTTTTCAAAGTAAAGTTAAATTCAAAATTTCGCTCCTACGTGTGTATGGATCTATAGGTGGAGTATGTCTAGTAAGTATGAGAAGAGATACTTACATCCCGACCTACACTTACATACACATTCCCACTCAAATCCAAACTCACGTCCCTCACACTATTTTTTTTACAGTGTACCGAAATACTGATGGGGAAGATGAGTAACTGATCGCATTCAGTGTTGCCATCTCTTGTAACCCCCCTGGCACTATTATTATGTGTGACATGGGAATGAAGACAGCGAGAAAGAGGACGAAGAAAAAAGGGAAAGAAAAGGCAGATAATACACAAGACCGAGAGAAAAAAAAGAAAAAAAAAGAAAAGAGAAGAGAAAGATGAAGAACAAGAAAGAGAGAAAAGAAAAAGAAAAAGCCAGAGGAGAAACAAGACAGAAAAAGAACAAGAAATGACAGAAAAAACATACGAGTGGGACGAAACGGAGAGAAGAAAAGAAAAGAAAAGAAAAAGGCAACGTGTTTGAATCATACTCATAAATGCGTTCTTATTATCACATGAAACACTGACGACAAAAACTGCTGCTTTCGAAACGCGTTTATTCACGTGGTAAGCAAAAGTTAGACTTGGTATTTTTGCCGTAACGATAGTTTTTCAGCCGACATTTAATGAACTAACTGTAACGCTCAAAAGCTCGTGAAATTCTCTATCTATCAGTGTATGTTAGTTTTATATCACTGAAAAACAATTGATATTGAATAATAAACCCTTTCAGATACGCTTTTTTGATTTATTAATATCATAAACCATTTTATGTACCCCTTCAATCGATAAATCCATGAACGGTATTTTATTCATGGCACTTAGATAAACCCTTGAGGATATATCAGCAGTAACACACCTTTAAAAAAGGTTATAAACTTCATAAACCCTTCGGAAATGGATTCATTAATGTACCCTTTAAAAGAAACCGTAGACTAAAAAAAAATATTTTTCGAAGGATTTACGAAGTTAATAAACTTTTTAAGGATATATTACTGCCGATGTGCCCTAAAGAGAATATCAAAGATTTATTATTCTACGTCAATTTTTTGACTAATACGACTGCTACTTTAGGAACGAAACTGGGCCTGGCAAAGAGACGCTTATACCATCATATTATAATCAATGAATTTTCTTATCGTGCTTTTGATTAGTACTTCGAGTGTATGTTGATCAGGATACAGTACTTTAATGGGGACGTAAATAGTGATTCTGAAAGCGCAGAGAATCCTTTACAGAACAGAGTGGTTCGCTGGCTAGTCACCTCCTGATCTTCGAAAGATAACTCTAAAAGAATGAGCAGAAGTCATATTTACACGTAGCAAATTGAGAGTGTGGGTGTGTCTCTTCTTCACCCAACTAAACCCACACCCTCACACTGGGTTCCCACTACACGTGAAGAAGAAAGCCTCAAGTTGAAAGATTTGAGGCTTTTTTTGCTTCTATGGATTTGTACAATGGTGGTGTATTGAAAGCACCGGCTACAGGCAGAGATGGCAATTTCCAACTAACCCTGCCTAATGATGATGCTGTGCTTGTGATTGAATAAGTGGGCTACGTAATACAGGAACTACCCGTGACCCACCACTTGAAAGCTTGGTGTTGCACAATTCTATACCTGTCCGGCTCATTTATAAATTTGATTAGATTATTATTTTAGATAGCTTGGTGCAACAGCAAATCAGACGTTATTGACGCATCAAATTCTAGCTGATAAGATATACATTAAATGGATACGAACAAAACCGCCCCAGTAATTCTGCAAACAAAGCAGCACTTCGAAATTCTCGACGGATTAAGAGGCATGGCCGCCCTGGCTGTTGTAACGTTTCATTTTATGGAATGGGTTTATGTCGATCACAGCAAGAACTTTATCGGACACGGTTTTCTGGCTGTCGATTTCTTCTTCTGCCTTTCGGGATTTGTGATCGGATATGCCTATGACGATCGTATAGCAAAAATGGGCGTTCTTGAGTTTTTCAAATCAAGAATCATTCGGCTGCACCCGCTGGTTGTAGCAGGATCGGTACTAGGCCTGCTGGCATTTTTGTTCGACCCATTTGGCGGTCATCCCGAATTGTACAGCACCAGTAAAATCATTCTGACATTTTTGTGCTCGATACTGCTTATTCCCTTGCCTGTAATAGCCGACCGCGCTTTTAACCTGTTCAGCTTCAATGCACCGTCATGGTCGTTGTTTTGGGAATATGTCGCCAATATCGTTTACGCATTTGTGCTTTGTAAGATCAGCCGCGGCTACCTGCGGTTGTTAACCATAATATCGGCGGTGGGTATTTGCTTGGTATATTATCGTGCCGGCAATTTATTTGGCGGCTGGAGCGGCCCAACCTTTTGGGACGGGAGCGCCCGGATATCGTATTCTTTTTTAGTAGGACTTCTTATTTACCGTTCCAACTGGATCATCAAAAACAAGCTGGGATTTATCGGCGTAACCCTATTATTGCTCCTGGCCTTTATAATACCATTCTCAAAATGTCATTGGTTATCTGAACCTTTGATTATACTGTTTTACTTTCCCTTACTGATCGCTTTGGGCGCAGGGGCTACGTTAACACCTAGCTTAAAAGAGGTTTGCATATTTTTGGGAGAGATCTCTTACCCATTGTACATGACGCATTATGCCGTGTTTTGGATGTTCGGTAATTATTACGCCAGTCATAAGCCGGGCACTATGCAACTGGCTCTCATCACCATAGTCGGGCTAATTCTGTTGGTTGGAGCAGCGTACTTTGTAATGATAATTTACGATATTCCCGTAAGAAAATATTTAAGTAATAAACGAAATGAAAGGCTTGCCAAACAAGAAGCAGGTGGTATTTAAAACTCCAGATTTTGTATTAATATGAAGTTAGGGTGGGTGTGGGTGTTAGAGCGAGTGGGAGGGTGAACAAACGATGCTCAGAAACCCTCACCCACCGTCAATGCGTCATCAGAATGTTTTTAAAATACCTTGCAGTTAGCCAAAAGTAGAGTAAAACGACCATAACTCGGGAACAAAGGCACGGGGGGATCAATTCTTTTGAGATTTTTCAAATCTCATCGAGATCTACTTACCAGTAAAAGACGGGATCTAAAATGCTTGAACATCTAAAGATGTTCCCTCGTAATTTTCAACTCAATCTGTTTAGTTCTTGCCGTTAATATTTATTTTTTCTTTCAAAATTGAAAATAAATAAGAGAATGAATATTAAGAGGAATGTGTTAAATCAGACTGAGTAGCTATGCGATCTAAAAGATAATTTTCTTTCGTTTCTAATCGATTCTTGGTTATTATATATGGTTCTGGAATTAGTTCTTCAATCTTGTCTATTCTTCCTAATACGAGATCAACCAATGCACGAGCACAAAGTAAAATTCTGGGCATGCCTTGTCCATTGAATCCTGCGATGACATATCCATTTGATTGATCAGGTAATTCTCCAACAAATGGTAGTAAATCAGAGGTAAAACCAAGTATTCCTGTCCACATTTGCTTGCATCCATTTTGATCATTTCCCCAATTATGAAAATGTTTTGGCATAAATTCTTCTAAATACATTTTACTTTTTTCATTAATAAATTCCATGGAATCATCACAATTATTGTAAAAGATTTTCCTATTATACATATAAGTTCGTTTTGCACCACCTAGAATAATTGATCGATCACCAACTTGACGAGGTATCATATAATCAAAATTATGTCCATTAGATCGGATTGAATAGGTCATTTCCAAAGGTGACAACATGTAATTTATGGATGGAATAATTCGACATACAGTACCAGGAATTGGGACAATCTTGCCATTTAGCAATGGAACAATACCAGCCGTGTATGCATTTGTAGCAAAGATCACCTTTGATGCTTTTAATGTACCTCTTGAAGTCACAATCGACCATTCACCAGATGGAAGACGAGTTGCGCTTGAAACACAAGTATTCGTTTGCAAATTCATACCTTTTTCAACACATTTATTCAAAAGATGATGAACCAATTTATACGGATGAATACTAGCACCTGTAAATGTCTCACCATACAAAACATTTTTTACTCGAGTCATAGAGAGATAATCGTCAGGAGGAATTTCATGAATATCACTAACATTTCCACCATCAGCACAACGTTGTTCATATGATGCTTTAGCTTCTGCGGCTATTTCAGGTTCAATATATGCATCACAAGCTCGTGTTACCGTCCAATCACATTCAATATTCTCTTCAGATACCAATTTTGACATTGCATCAATCTGTTTTGCTTCAAATTCCATTAATGTTTCAGCAATTTGTTGACCATATTTATTGGAATATCGTTTGTATGAATAATAAATATCGGGCTTCAAATGACCACCATTACGTCCTGTTGCACCTGAACATGTCTCTCGAGCTTCAATCATTGTTATTTTTAATGGATTTTTAGTCAAATCAGCATTTTTATAAAGATAATACGCGCAAGATGTACCAGCATATCCAGATCCGATTATTACAATATCACTTTCACTTGGCAAATCAACTGTAGAACGATAATTCGAAAGATTGTCATCATCACACATCCAATACGATCGACAAAAATTATTCACTGGAAAAATCTCTTTTGACATAATCAATTTATAGTACACAACCTTTTATTAACACGTGTCTTTGCCCTTAGATAATATTCATCTATCACCTTTATATACATACTAATAAAAGAAAAAGAACAAACCAATCTATCTATCTTTTCAGAAGAGGTCAGACTCTGACGCGTAATATACGTCTTTTTTAAGATATAATAGTTACCCATGTTCTTCTAATATACTCAATAAAAATAATTACCAGTTGTTTGAGTCATATAAATTTCACCTTTTTGTCCTCTTTAGATAATAACATAGCGATTAACAAATAGAAAAATTATCGAGAAAATAAAAAAAATTAAAATCATAAAAATAATATTTTATTAGTTAACATTGTTTAGAATGCATGTGGAGTGATATAAGTTTCGTATTAATAAATATTTTTAAAGATCGAAAAAATCTTTTGATATTCTCTCCTAATTAGAGACACAGCTTTGGTATCCAACAATTACACCATTTGCCAGGAATCTGTCCAATTCGACAAGTGCGATCATCTGATATCTTTTGTGTAAAAAGATTGATCCCTTTTGGTAACACTAATGGTAATGAACTGTTAAAAAATCGTGTGAAAGTCATATAAATATCACCATGAGTGATAAGTTTATCACTGTTTTCATTCAAATGTTTGATAATATCATTGAATCCAATAAAAAAACTTTGAAGTAATATTTGAAGAAAAGGATTCCTATGATCAAACTCTCTCCATAGTTCCTTCCAGTTATGACCATGCAAACCATGATCACCGAGTAGGATAAGAATCGTATTGCTTAATGCTTTTCTCTTATTCAAATCAAGACGAAGATCGCGAAATTTCAAAGCCATGACAGCATAATTATTTAATTCATCTTCACTATGTGAATCTATAATATTATTAATAGAAAACCATCCACCTGGTCGCATCATTATGAAACAATCTCGAAGATAATCAAGGGTGTGGGTATCAATAATATAGAAGACGATGCACCTACACCCACACTGTTTTCGCCATATTGCTGTTGCTTAGTTTGTTTTTGAGTATGTTTTGAGAATACTTTTATCTAACTTTGTTTTAATATCTTTATTTTTTTTACAATTATTCATATTATAAAATGTTAATTAACAGAACAACAAAACCATTTTATCTGAAGCATAAAAAAATATTTAAAGAAACTGAACTCTCGTCTTTATGAATTATTACGATGGATAATGAATCGCTTAATTATTATCAGATTTATTTCGACTCTTTTTTTCCATTGTAATAATAGTCAAAAATTAAAATGTTCGAAATTTTATGATGTTACTAGCTGCGGATCCGGGTACCCGGCCGGTTTGCATGACTCTACTTCAATATCATCCGATGAACTTATAAAGTTCACAGTAAAAACTTCGAAAAATCATCAAATTTCACGAGTAGGACTTGAGGAGGGTTTAAAGATTATTTCATATCTCTTGATAGAATTTTCAGCAAGGGTTAAATATTTAGCTCTATGCATAACTTTTCTGAGCTCTATCGAATATGAGACCTCATTTCAAAACCAAAAATTCTTCCTATGCAGGTAAGATCGTTGCTCTCATGGAACATCTCTTAAATTATATGAAATTAAAGATAAAACTCGTTCATAATTATTAGGTAAACGACGAGACAAAGGCAGATCAAAAAAAGTTAAATCTGCTTTACAATTTTGAATTGTTTTTTGTTAACTTATGATATATTTATTTTTGTGTCTCATATAATTAATTTGGTGTTTAAAACATTCTTCGTCTAATTTTCCAACTGTTCTTATTCGAAGTGTATTATTTTGATATTAATTTAAGTAAGATCGAATAATACAGAAAAAAAATATTTTCTTTCTTCATTGTTTTTCATAAAAAGAAAGTTTTCTGAAGTTTATCATATGGTTACTAAAATGGTATTGTCATTAATTGTAGATACATCTAATCATTTTTTATTTGTAGCCTGCTGTGTTTTGTACGATAGCTTTAAACTTCCTTTATTATTCTTCGTGACTACTATTTTATTTTTCATCATTTTGTCCTTCTTCTTCTTCTTAGATGCAATCTTTTATTTCCATACTGTGATAAATTAACAAGTATACATTGCCACTATCCGACTTGATAGGGTTGAAGAGTAAAATAAATATGACAAATAAGAAAGGTTAACTTAGTTTTTTCCATTTACATTTTTGTTATATCATAACTTGTAAAAGAATAAATAATTTTATTTATTATCTTATTCTTATCATATATTATTCATTAGAACTACTACTTAAAACCATTATTATTTTCTTCCAATTCTTTTTGATTTATTTTATAAATTATTTCATTTTATTTTAGATTTTCATCGTCATGCTTCATCTTACGATTATTATAAAGTGAAAACAATGAATAGTATGAAATTTCAAAGTAAGTACAACACACAAAAGAAAAGCTACATGAAAAAAAACTGTTGATATATATTTCTTTCCTCAGATTTCTACTGAAATAAATTTGGTACTTAATTTTTTCAAAATAAATATAATATCAGAGCATGATTCAAAAAATTGCTCTGATAAATAGGGAGATGATAAGTTCTTCATAAAATCAATTCAGCTAATTTAGACATATATATGTCAAGTAGGCTAGTATTAATAAAAAATATTTCAATGAGCGAGTACAACAGAAGAAAATAGTACCAGTTTATGCTTGAATGGATGTACGTAAAGATAAACCAGACATCCGCACTCACTCATATTTATATCGATTTTATATCACAGTACTAAAAAACGTTCTATTTAACGTGAATCATCTCGAATTTTTATCTTCATCATTATAAAGAAAAACATCGTTTATTTGTTTCTATATATACTTTTGCTTTATCTAGACTAAATGCAATTAGTTTTAACAGACTGTCGATAGTATAAATGTATTTTTTTTCATAATTTTCAACTTCGTTACATTAAGTACCTTTAACAAAAACGTCTCAAGATCATAGTGCAACTCTACTTATAATAATAACGTCAATTAGTTAGTTCAATGAAAATGACAGAGAAGAAAAGAATTGTAACAAATAAAATTTTGCTACTCTCATCTATAAATATTTTATTTTCTGTTATAATAATCATTGAAAATACTTGAATAGTATTCATTAGAGAATAAAATGAATAAACAATGAGAAATAAGAAACTACTGACATTATTATTACGTTCTTCGATTGTATATATATGTCATTCATGAGAAGATTTTTGTTCTTAGTATCACTTTTTCAGAAGCGATTTGTAAAAATAAATTTTTTTTTGGATAATTTAGATATGTCAACATTATCATGTATACAAATAATTACTATCGTTTCTCAACAATTTATTATTTATTCCAGTTTCATTATTTTAATTCTGGGACTTGTTGGAAATATCCTAAACATTATTACTTTCACTTCTTTAAAAATCTTCCGCAATAATCAATGTATATTTTATATAATTGTTGCATCAATTGTTGATTGTGGTACATTATTAATCGAATTTATTACTCGAATTCAACTTAATATTTATGATTATGATTTAACGAATATATCACTTGTCTGGTGTAAGATAAGACCAATGATATTTCATACATGTATGATGATATCATTAACAACAGTATGTTTTTCATCTTTTGATCAATATTTATCAACAAGTCATTATTATCGTTTGAGACAAATGAGTTCATTGACATTATCTAAACGATTAACTTTTATAAATATTTCCTTTTGGATTATATACAGTATTCCTTTCGGAATATTCTATCAAATTACATCGGTAACTGGCTGTACTATATTAAATCAAGGTTTTAAATTTTATTTTTCATTTATTCATTTATCGATTTTAAATGGTGTCATTCCTCTTATAACTGCATCAGTTTTTAGTATACTTTCGTATCGAAATGTTCGTCATATAATTCGACTTCAAATACCAATTGTGAGACGAAGACTTGATCGACAACTTACTGCAATGGTTTTAATACGTGTTTTATACTTATTCATTGTTTCGATTCCTTTTGGACTTTTTTTTATATATACTCTAAATACATCCAATAATACAAATGATTCACTTCGAATTGCTGTGGAACAATTAATCACCAATATTACTAGTACTTTTTATTATCTCAATTATGCCGTATGTTATATAAGAAATTAAAAACAATTTATTTAAAGTCTATTTTAGGGTTCATTCTATTTATATTGTTTCTCATCAAATCGATTTCGACGACAAATAAACTATTTATTATTCAAGAAAATTTGGCAAAATTTTTATAAAAAGATATTGTTCAAAACAACTGTACAACGTAATCAAATTGTTCCAATATCTAAAATTTCTAATTTCAAGTGAACTGGTATTCACTTCAAATTACTCGGATTGGATTACCATATATTAACTTTCATTATAAACAATAACCTAAATCGGTTACACAAATATTTTCTATAATTTTTTCTATGTACATATTGTTACTTTCAAAAGATTAAATGAAATGAAAGATAATGAAAAGAATAAATAGCAATCAAGTCTAGCGTGTAAAAAATGAAAGTGAATAGTTATAAAAACAAAGCACACAATTCAATGAGGGAAAGGCTGATTTAAATCAGACAAAAATCATTTTAAATCACAAAATCATAAACCGCTTTACCTCCCTTGTACTTGTATCTTTATTACAGAGGTTGTGTGATATATCGAGTTTGGGTTATTGATTTGGAAAAGAAATTTAAAATATACCTTATTATTATAATTGAATCATTAAAAGATCAGGAGTATTGAAGTATGGAAACTATATTAGATGGCTGTTACAAATGCAGAAATCTATTCGGTTCAATTGGTTGTAATCGATGGATGTGGATGAGGGAGACTGGTTAATATATCATCCACACTTATACAGTTATCCTCGCCCGCCCAGTCCTCACTTATTCCTTCATCTAGCGATTTTTGAGGTTTTTAAAGATTTTAAGTCATTTTATTCTGGAGAAAATCGATTAAACTATAAAAAATCTGATCAAAATCATGCCATTATAATCGACATTTAATCAGAAAATGATCGATTATAATCTAATTTTTAGTCATTTTCCAACGCGAGATATAGCCGCAAAAAAAACAAGCATTTATTGAAAAGTGATATATAAATCATACAATTTAATAGAACTTCTAACCAAGATAAAGAGGTGAACTATCTCAACTGAAGTAATTTATAACGAATGATAAGACACTGAATTTTGTGAATATGAACTCCATTAAAATACATATGTAAATGTTCATATGATGATCAAGAAAGCATTCTATTAATAATTTTAGCAAACATCCAAAATTTGTTATTCATTATCAATTTCTCCTATTAATTCATGTCATCGCTTCGACTTAGGAAATAATAAGGATATAAATAAATTTGGACAGAGAAAAATTTAAGCTGACTTAATGAAAGAATGAAAGAAGATTACTTCCGGACGCATGTCAAAATTACCGGTTGCTAAATCTAACACCCTCTTCAGTTCTTTGATACAATAATTTTTTTGAGTAGATTCTCATAAATTTTGTTATTCTACACGTTCATTTCTAATCAAATTAATTAAAAAAAAGATTGTATTCTTTGTACGAAGATTTTTTGTAATCTTTAACAGAAAACGAGTGTAATTCATTCTCTTTTTTTCATAGAAATAATTCAGTGGACTTCTAGTGCAAAGAAAAAGCTAATTCTCTTCCTATGTCATAATGTTCCTTATCGAATGGCTATAATAAAAAAGAAAATGTTCTGAATGTAACATCTTCACTCATTACATTAAAGTATTTGTGAGGAACGAGACGATGTCATCCAACAATAACACAAGCATTACATTAGCAATTCTTCAAATTCAAAATGCTTTTCGATATCCAACTCTTATTTTAGGGTTTATTCTATTGATCGGTGGTGTATTAGGAAATATTCTTAACATCATAGTCTTCATTAAAGTGAGAAATTACAAACACAATGCATGTTCACTGTACATGTTTGTTCGTACTTTCATTGATCTCTACATTCTTCTTGCTGGTCTAACTACTCGAATTCTTACTACAGGCTTTCAAATAGATTTTACTTTAATGAATAGGATTTGGTGTAAAACTCGCCTAGGACTTAGTAATATTAATAGTGAAAGTACATATACTCTGATTTGCTTACAAGCTATTGATGCTTTCATGTGTTCTTCTCCATCGACTGGCGTACGACAAAAGAGTAATATTCGAATAGCACGATATTTAGCCATTGGTACTCTTTGTTTTTGGTGTATTCATGAGATACCATACTTCATCTTTCAAGATCTTGTTATCGTAGGAGGTACCCACATGTGTATCGGAACAAATACAATATTTGCTCAGTATCGTACTTATTTTACCGCTCTTTGTATTAACACTATTATTCCTATTATAGTGGTCTCTATTTTTGGATATCTCACTGTGCGACATATGAAAACTATCGCTGTAACGAGAACACTTTCTTCTCTTACAAGGCAAACAATTAGTATGGCATTATTTCAGATATTCGCTGTATTAATTTTTAATGGCCCAAATGCAGCTTGGCTAATCTACTCAGCGGTTACAACGAATGTAGTTAAAGATACTTATAGGCGAGCAGTGGAACAATTAATTGCTTCATTTGCTGCTACTTACTCGTATGGCCCATATGCGGTAAATTATCTTCTTCTTATTTTCAAAACAAATATTTATTCTTCTCATTTTTTTCAGAGTTCATTTTATTGCTATTGTTTATCAAAAAGATTTCGAAGTCAGTTGATCGTTTCTCTCAAAGAACTCGTTTGTGGTATACATACGAATCAAGTGTTTCCAAATAATCAAAGAAGTGGCACTCGTACTTAAATATATTTTTTGTTCTAATTTATTCTAATTTGTTCTTCTGTTGTTTGTTCGTAAAAAGTTTTAAAGTGTGAATAAAAGTATGTTGAAAAATAAAATATATAATGGTTTAAAAATGTCTGTAATAAATGAGAGTATTGTATTCACTGGAAAGATTGACAAATTCAGTCAGAGATTGTAGATACTTGTACAAGGGGGAAAAGTTGATTTAAATCAAACTTAAATCATTTTATAAGAGATTTTCTTCATTACTACAGTATATTAGATGGCTATCCATAATTCTTTAGCGTCATTACATATGAACATCTATAATCTTTATTTCCAAATTCATATAAAAATATCATTTATTTATTACAAAAATTTTGAAATATGATGTATGGTTAATAAAAATCGAAAGTTTACCGAATAAATAATATGTTTGATACATGTCAATTACTCATATTATCCGTAAATAGTTGCTGGTCCACGAAGCGGATAATATGTTCCCGAATCGAATGGAATTTCAGCATGAGCACGTCGAACACGTGGGGCAGGTGTAACAACAGGTGGAGTAATGTTCTTTTCTTCTTCTCTAATAATGAGAACTCCTCCTGGTGTGATATTATGCGATCGGGTCGAAGTAATATTATTGATTGTTACTCTTTTACTATCATCATTTTTCTTAGATGGTGATGTACTTGCACGTGTTGTTTGATCTCCAGTATCGTTTTTCTTTGATATCGAAGGAGAAATATTATGAGCATTAGAAATTAAAACAGGTGAATGTGGTTCAACAGGAGGATTAGAATCGAATTGAAAAGTTTGCTGTTTCTTTTTTGTATCAATAGTCACTCCGTATATTATATTGCTTTCGTCATTTATAACAGGATAGTCTGGTACTTTTTTCAAATTCTGTAATAAATTTTTCCATTCTTGTATATTAGTGTCATTGAAAGGTTTAATACGATTCCTTGCGTCACGCATTTTTGGTGTTAATGTTTTTAATTCTGCTTTCACTTCCACCACATGTTGATTTAAAACTTCGAGAAGTCTTCGACGAGCAAGCACTGCTATGTTTTGAATACGTGCTATAGACTCTTGTTCCCATTTATCTATGATAGACATTGATGGATGATAGGTGGGTGTTGATTCATGATCTACGAGCTTCTGCTGAAGATCATCATGATCGACAGTTAACCAATCGAGTTGTTCATCAAGAAGTTTTCGATGTTGATCATTATGAAATTTACAGTAGGCTTTCTTAGAACCATTACGTTTATAATTTGCAGTTGACATACATTCAGAACAAATTGTTCGGGATGATGAGGCCATTATTGATCAACTGCAATATAATAAAAAATAAAAATTACTTTATACGTAAATCGAAAGAAAAAATATTGCAAATAAATAGACAAAATATAAAAATTATGTTCGTAAAAAAAACAGCGTGTCACGATTAAGAAAAGAAGAACTAGTAAAAAATAAATATTTGCACGTTTATTATTGTTTTTAAAATACGATCAAGAAAGGTATAAAATCAAAATAATAGGCAAATCTTTAAATTGTCGCATCTCTAATTTATTTATTTCAATGAAAAAGTACTAAAACTTTCCTCCATGTAAGTAAACAATTAATATAACACATTTTGCTCTCGAAAAATATATAGAATATGAGAGAATACATAACATCACACAAAACTATATGTAAGTATTTACAATACATTAGTTGAATGTATATAAAATCTATTAAAGACACTTACATTTTTGTTAATATAATTTTGCTTTTTTTCTTTTCTGTTATTCTTCACACGATTGACGTAAAACATTTATAGTCAAGACTTATGAGTCATTACATCGACAAGAAAAATCTATGTCATAGAATAAATATAGGCACTCTTTCTAAAAATATGCAATCAATAGTGATGATTCATTTGTATTTTTTATATCTCGGAAAGAATCTTTCATTTACTCGGAACATAGTTATTATCAAGTATTTGATTTTAATTCTTCACTTCCTTTGTTCTTTATCTAACCATAGAACAAAAAAAAAGATGAATTAAAAACACACGATATTATTATTATTTCAACGATTACGATTATCGACCTTGAATAAAACAACATTGCTAAAATGTTCTTCTAAAAATAAAACAAAATCATAATCAATGCATGAATATTTCGTATACATGTGTCTGCTGACATTTAGAGAAAATTCGTTTAAAAAGATAAATGAGATTGAGTTATTGACTTTAGAATCAATTTTTTCTTGGAATAAGATTTTTTTTCAAACTTCAAAGTAAAATTAATTCTATATATAATCATGATCTTGAATAAAAAAAAATTTCTATCCTTTTACTTTAATTGTCTATTAGTTTTAATGTGAAAATGATGGATTATTTTGTAAATATATATAGAATAGATGTCATACGGTTATTATTTCGATTACTTTTATTGACGGATTAAATAGGCAGCGTGGCCGAGCGGTCTAAGGCGCCGGTTTAAGGCACCGGTCCGAAAGGGCGTGAGTTCGAATCTCACCGCTGTCACTACTTTTTTTAGTTCTATTATTACAGATAACAAATACAAGTGGATTATCAATATTGACATATTATTTCAAAGTTATTTTTTTTTTCGTTATTCATTTATAACGTTATCTTGTATATGACAGAAATCGAAACTCTATTTTGTGCTGTACTTGTTGTTAATTTTTATACCAAGAATAACAATATAATATTAGTGTTATAGAATACATGTCTCGATCAATTATGATTATAATTCAGCAATGTTAATGCGAAACAAGTAGTGGATGCAACTATATCTGTAAAAAATTACAGTTGAAAGATCTTATAAAATATCTACTCATATGCTTTGCTAGATGATGAATTTTTACTTAAGAAAAATTGTTAATATTTATCAAGTTTATGTTAAAAGCACTGAAATATAATATATTAGGGATTGCGAAAGGTTATCACGTACTCTTTTCGAATCAAAAACATTATTGAAAGCATATAATTGATATACGAAAGCCGAGATAGTACAGCGAATAAACGAAGAATATACGCATCGAGACACATCTGGAGATATTCCCTTGTAGGATATGAGAATGTAAGACGTCTAAATGTAATTTTCATGATTTATCAATAGCAGAAACCAATCTTTATATATATCAGACGGTAAAAACCAACTGGGAACTAAATGAGCAGGGATATACATTGTTTGTCTGAACTGATATTTTATCTTTTGTTCTTTGCTATTCGTATTCAAGATAATTGTGAATGAATCAGTACTAGATGAATGACAACTTGAATTTAGAAAGAGAAAATCGATTTTAACAAATCTTTTTCAATGAAAAACTTTCTATATATTTCAAATTACTTAAGAAATTAAAATAATATATGTATAAGTTTGTTAAATATAACCAGTTGTCTACATCATTGAACTGATATATTTACTAAATAATCAGAAAACAATGTTCAACCATCAAAAAATAAAGACAATCAAAATCAATATTACCAAAATTTCAAACAAACTTGATTTATTTACTACTAATCTCAAACACTGATTGACAGTAATCCGATACTTCATAGTATTTCTTTTCTCATTTCAGTATAGTAACAACAAAGTCTGAACTAATCATCAAAACAACATAATACAAATTGATTTTTTCTCTCAATTGCAAAAGTTATTCAAATTTATTTTATTAGATAAGATAATCGAAAAAGCCTTTTTTTATTATTTTAGTTTTACATTGATAAGAAAAGTTCCATGTCTTTGCTTGGAATATCCATCAAACACATATATATAAATCTGGATGCGATTTTTTGAATGCTGTTTCAATTAATTTCATATCACCAGATGATAATAAATTATTCCTAATAGAGAATTCTTTAAGATTAGGTAAATTAAGTACATTAGTTGGAAGATATGATATTTTGTTATCCGTTAAAAGTAGATATTCAATTTTTTGTAATTTATCAATTGTAGGTGGAATCGATGTTAATGTTGCATTTTCTAAAAAGATATATCTTACATTTTTGTACGATAAAATTGGTAAAGCATTTATCAAAGGATTCTTGTTCATATCTAAGAACCAAATGTTGTCCGTATTTTTTATTACTGGTATTTCTTTGAAAAGATTTCCATCAAGTTTCAATAATCCTAGATCTGGAACTTCATTGATATGCGTCAAATAATTATTTGAAAGTTCAAGCATTTCAAGTGTTTTAAGTTTACTAAGATCTTGTATATGAGTTAATGAACAATTGCTTAAAAGTAACGTTAAAAGTTTAGGAAGTGTTACCAATTTTTCTGTTATTTTTTTAATAGGTGATTCATAAATCATAAGCTGTTGTAGTTGTTTTAAATTTTCTATAGCATCAGGAATAATACCATTTTGAAATGGTGTCGATATGATGGTTAATTCTTCAAGATTTGATAAACAAAATATACTTGATGGAACTATTTCTTCATCCATAATATAAATTTCTTGAATTGATGCATTATTGTTCTTATACATAACAACTGCACTTTTATGGAATGCATATTCAACTGGATTAATCAAAAGTGGAAAAGGAAACTGACGAATAATATCATAATCATTATTATATTGATTACAATTCAAATCAGATACACTATCTTTTAAATGAGAAAACTTATTCCTAGAAATTATAGAGTTTAATATGAACATACTTTTATATTCACCATTGATGTATGTTCGTAAGACGGCGCATTCTCCCAGTGAACATAACCAAACAATAATAAAAAACACAGAAGCAATATTATTACAGTACATTTGGAATATCTTTTCACGGATCTTGATTAACTTATTTCAAATCTTTTACGTAGGTATATATATATATCGAAAAAGTGATTTATAACGATTAAATTACATCAAAAACATGTTTACGTCTGCGGATTATTTACGAAAAAAACTATTTTCGTCTACATTTAATCAAGACTCGACCTAGATGTATGATATTGATATCTATAGACAAATACGAAGTATCTTGAATAAGAATAAAAACAATTATTTTGTATCATATCAAAATTCTGGGAATCTCATGTGATATTGAAGATAAAACTTCACTATTACAATTTTCATTTTTTTTCCACGCCAGTTTTATACAATATCTTAAATAGATACTTTAACTATCTCAATAAACAGTTTTGCATCAACGAATATTCATAAGTGATTGTTTTTTGTCACTATAATTAACTACATTATCATAAATTGATTTGAATTTATCATGAAAATCGAGAGCATAATTTAAAAATAAAGGAAATAGTGATAGTTGTATGAAATTCTTAATGGTTTAATCTTTGACTTCATACATCAGTTTTTTGGTATTTTGGACGATAATATTCGTTTGATGATCGAAGAAATTATTGATTGAAGTATAGACTGTTATTTGATACTAAACTAATTGTAATAAAATATATTTTTTAAAATTATATCCCCCTACAAGGAAAGGTTAATAGGAACTAAAGTATAAATCACATGCGTCGTCTTTATACGATGAGAAAAAGCATCAAATGACACCACTATTATATTGTAAAATCCATTCGTTTATTGTCTTATTCAAATTTAAACGTGTGTCTGTATATAAATTAGAGTATTTACATTTCTTTTCTAGTATATTCCAAAAATACATGGAATTTTTTTATGAGATTTAAATGAAGATAGAAATGTTTTATAGAGATTCTTTTAGGTTAATATACTATGATAAAAATAAAGAAACGACTTTTTTTGAAGCCGTAAGAGAAATAAAACGTCGTTTTTTTATCCCCTTCGATTCTTTTTTCGTAGAAGCAAAGAATCAATATTTTATTTGAAAACTTGATCGTTTTAAAGTATACATAAGACTTTACTTATATTTCCTTGTAAATATTTTCAAAATAAAACGTCGCTCTAATAAATTGTTTTATAGATTCTAAGCACAATTTATTCTAGAAATGGAACTCAGACATAACAGTATACATGGATGTTAGTACTATACGCACTTCATACAAAAATATTATTTAAATTATAATTACAAATTTGGTTTACATCTTTATTTTGTCATACATTCATAAATAACATCATCTTTCTTTCTAGTTTTTTATACTTGTTTTATGATATATATGTAACGTAAAGAACTTAAATAATTTAAATGCACAAACGATAATATTGTAATATGATAAAAAAAGAAAAGAAAAAAATGCATATCAATATCTGTTGTTCTTGTCTAGGATCATTATTTACTTAAGATTTCATAGAATATATAATAAATATCAGAAGCAAGAAAATTTTCTTACTGTTTACTATATATTTGTTGTGAATTGAAATATTATAAAATAAGTATGACGAAACATATAATAGTTGCTGAGAATGTATTCTCTTTTTGTAAGAACTTTTAATCGAAAGTAAAATAAAACAATGAATAATTAAGTTAGTACGAAAAAATATTTACAAATAAACGAAATTCTATGATTGATTTGGATGCAAATGATTACAATCTCGACGTTTCCACTGAATAAAATTCACATTAAAATTTCGTTTATTTATAAACATTTTTTTTTACTAAATTAATTATTTTATGTTTATTAGTAAAAACAAAACATTAGGTGGTGGTGATGTTATTTCTCTAGTTAATGACTATTGAAATTAGTGGAAACGTCGAGATTGTAATCATTTGCATCAAAATTTCGTTTATTTATAAAGCAACAAGTAATACGTTCATTCATATATTCAATACAAGGCACGAATTCTTATTTAATCAACAAAGTCAAGTTTATCGATAAAAAAATTATATAAATTATACACATATTTTTTTATCTTAATTCATAACGACAAAGTTTTAACTTAAACAATCAAATAAATGAATAAATATTGAATGCGCACTGATTGTATACACTTACATATATGAATTATTGATTGAAAAATAATTTTATATATGATACGATTTTTTCTATCAATTTAACAAAACATTACATTGAGATATATTGATTTTATTCATCATTCTTCTCTTGTATCTTCGTTACGCTTCATTACCGTTCATTCTTTATTTCTTCTATGTAAGCATCGGTTCGGTATATGTAAAATATACATATTATCCAGATTGACGTGAATATTAATGGTAAGATTACGTCGAATACGACGTAATCCTTTTCGATTATCATTATTAAGTAAAATTTTAGTGTTGATATTTATCTTATGGCAATTGTTTAATTGGTATTCGATTTCTAGGACAGACTCACTAGAAATTATTCAATGGTCAGGTATACCTATTTATGTTCCAAATATTCCAAAATATATAATTCAAACATCAAAATCTTCATCTGATGTCAATATTGCTGCTAATTCATTTATTCGTCTTAATCCCACATATCAATATATACATTATAATGATTCAATAGCTGAAAATTTTGTTCGTAGAACAAT
>CAJNOI010000068.1:319567-351085 GCA_905250115.1 Adineta steineri | reverse complement strand
AAAAAAAGCAAATCATTTTCAACGGCAACATTCACATTGGTCAAAAGCAAAATATGTTTTTAAATTACTTCGACATTTATTTCAAGCTTGTATACGATTTAAACGATTTATGTTAGAAAAAAAACATAGTATCGAACAAAAACTTGATTATGATAGTTTATTAAATCGAACAATTGATAATTTTATCTATGGAGATTTATATAAAATATCAGCATCAATAACAAGCGAAGAAAAACAATTAGAAATTGATGAACTTGAAAAATGTCTTTGTCGACAACATGAACGAGCTATAATTCGATTAACTACATATCGATTTATTAAAGTATTTATTCAAAATATTCTTCAACTCAATAATAATGATCAATGTCTTAAAACTCTATCAATTTATTTACCATATATGAGAAAAAATGATTTAGAATGGTCATATTTTAATGATATATTAGCATCAAATAATCAATTACGAGACGATATTAGTAAGACTTATTATTCAATTATTAAACTTGTTTTATCATTTACTTTACAATCAAATCATTTCGTACAAACTATTTTTTATTTACTTAATTTATCTTATGAATCAACAGACATTTGTCATATATATAATCATCAAATAATTGAAATATTATTTCAATCATTTGTTAGTTTAGCTAATAATTCCAATGATAATACTACATCGATTGGATTGAAATTTAACGCATTTAATTGGTTTCGATTATTTCTTATGAAATTATGTGAAAATATTGAAATTGAAAAATTACATGATACACCAAATCAACTTTTACAACAACAACAAAGATTTCTTTTTAATACATTAATTTTAAATGAATTAAAAAATATTTCATCGACTGATTCCCAAATACAAATTAATAATTCTTTAAAAGATATATCTATTAAATGGTTTCTTCAAACAGATCAATCAGATATTAATCTCTATATAAATCAATATTTAGTTCTTCTACTTCGTTGTATGCATTTTTATAAATATGTTCTATCCGTTTGTGCAACTATTCCTTTTCTTGAACAATTAATTTATATTTACAATCATCATCAAGCTAATATTACTCGTTTACTTACAATAAAAATTCTACGTTATTTAATACCATCAATATCCGATAACGCGGATGAAACAGCAAAAAATCTTATTGAAATTTTCTTACATGATACTTTAAATTCAATTGGTGAAAATATTCTATCACAAGAAATTATTGCAGAATTAATTTATATGTATCGTACAATAATGTCTATTGAATCTTCATGGAAAACGATAGCAATAGAAATTATATTTAATACTATTGTATCATATTTAAACATCGAATCAATTGAAGGGAATGACTTAAATCAAATGAATAAACTTCTAGCATCATTAAATATTCTCGGTGGATATATTGAACCATATCGATTAGGTTCCGTGGTTATAAATGAAACAAATGATAAATTAAATGATGAATCTTCCTTAGCATTAATTATTGATATTAATGATACAGAAACACCTTATTTAATTCAATATTTACAAACAAATCAAACAGAATCCGTTTCTATAAATAAACTACAACTTAAAATCGATATTCCACCATCTGATTTACCAAATACATTTGATTCAATACTTGATCTACTAGGATATTTTATTCAAATTGATACATCAACAAATGAATCCATAATGTTATTACAAATAAAACGTCATTGTATTTCTGTTCTATATCATATATTGAATAACAAGAAATTAATTGAAATTTTCATGGAAAAACCATATGCATCGATTATTGCACAACTTTGTATATCAAATCAACAACCGACGGATATACGTTTATTTAATAAACAACATTTACAACAATATTGTTTGAGTTTAGATACATGTGAAAGATTTAAAAAAATAGTTGAAAATGAACAACAAGATTTAGTAGAACAACAACAACAACATTCAATATCAATAAATGATCAAGATGATTTATTATATAGTATATGGAGTGTTGAGAAAATGAATCAAGATCAATTAGATACGAATATTTGGACAGCATACAATGGATGGAGACCGTATGTATTTGAAGGAGAAATGGAATATTTTAAAGAAGGACGAATTGGAATTGATGAAATAACTATTGTACCATTTCCACGTAATACAGCTGATGTTAGTGTAACTGAAGAATGTGGTATTAAACATAGATTTCATGGACGAATAGTTCCGAATGGAGAGAATACAACAGTATCATTTCCAACATTTATTATTAATAATTTACAATTAAGTGAAGGAAAATGGTATTATTGTGTTCGATTACCACAAGCTGGACTTTTACAAATTGGATGGGCAACAAATGGATTTACACCTACTAGTGGATGTGGAGTAGGTGATGATATGTATTCATGGTCATATGATGGTTCTCGTGGTGTTTTATTCAATGCTCAAGGATTTTATAGTCAATTTGATGATGTTCGTTGGAATGAAAATGATGTTTGTGGTTGTGGTATCGAAATTGATGGAGAAAATACTAATATTAAATATTGGTTGAATGGAAAACTTTTAGGTATAGCTTTTCAACATAAAACATGTGTTAAATATTCATCAACAAAATGTGATTTATTACCAAATGGAGCAACGACAACATATTATCCAGCTATTAGTATGCAAAATGAAGTATCAAGATGTTGTGAATTAATATTAAGTCCAGAAGATATGAAAGATTGTCCATTACCAAATGGTTATAAACCTATATTATTACCTAAATCTCTTCCAAAAGAAAATTTACCTGTTGATTATCCTTTTAGTGCATATCTTATTGGTGATGATCAAACGGAATCTTGTCTTACTAGACAAACGAAATCTGATATTAATATTCTACGTGATTTTGTTAATGAACATCATCTTGAAACAAAATTTTCTTTAAATAATCAATCTGTTATTCTACCGGATGATAGCGATGGTTTCGATTTATCTGTAGATAATACAGAAGCATCATCATTAACAATTAGTTTTGATGTTCAACTAACTTCAACCGATGAAAAACTTGATATTATTAATTTATTTACATTAGATTCAATGGAAATTATTTGTAGAAAAATCGATGAGAAATTACGATGTGTCATTATTTTCTTAGCAAAAAAACGACAAATAAAAGTTTATATTAACAATAAATGTCGAACATATCCCGATGCATTTTCATTGGAAACAATTAAGAACTTAAATATACATATTTTACCAAAAACTGCTTGTGAGATAAAAAATTTAGCAATATGGAAATATGCTCTATCTGAAGAACAAATTCGTCGTCTATTCAACTATAGTCTATTCTATATTGTTAGTGATTTTAAGAGATTAAAAGACTATCGAAAACAAGTAAATATAATAACATTTTCTAAAAACCAACAAGAATTTTCCGATGAATTACTTCTTCCATTTATTGAATCATCATGTACAGACGAACTTTGGGAAAAAAAGAAAAAACAAGCAGATATGGATGAATCAAAATATTTTAAAACAAATGAAGATTATTCAACTGTTGAATTATATGGAAATCGATCTTATCTTGTTCTAAATAAATCCGATGATGTATGGTCGAAATTTACATTTGTATTCAATCTTTGTATTCCAAATTGGCCATTAAAAGATGAAAGACTAGCATTAATAACATTAAATTCTAAAAATGATATTCTTTTAACATCTGATGGTAAACTTTGTTTCGATGAAAATGGAACAAAGCATGAAAGTCATTCATCTATTATTCGAAATGAATATTTTCGTTTATCGATTATTGGTCGTCCAGAATCTCTTCAAATCTATGTAAATAATAAATTAGAAATTGATAAGAAAAACAGTGATGATCAATATATAAAACTTAAAAGAAATCGAATTAGATTATTTAGAGAAAGCGATTTTACAGGAAATACTACAAATGAAGAAATACTTCGAATATCATTAAAATCAATTACTTATTTAAATCGTGCAGTATCAATTGATCAATTACAATCATCAACATTACTTGCAGTACCTACTTCAATTATTGGATTAAGTTTAATGGCAATGGGTTATAAAAAATCATGGATACAATCGGTAATCGACGACAATAAAACAATAAATATTTCAACAATTAATACAATTTTACGTGAACAAAAATCTAATTTTATAAAACAAGATCAGGAAAATATACGAATACGTTATATGAATATTTTAACAAAATTAGATCCATCGATTGATTCGGAAATTTTAAAAAATATCGAATTGAATACCGATGAACAAATAAAAAATATTGCTCAATATATCCTTTCTCATTCGATGTCTTTACAGCAATCATCTGATGAAAATATAATTGAATCAAAAGATAAATTAAATCCAAATTGGTTTTTACAATCTGTTCAACATTTAGATATTCGTAGTAATTTTAATGAATGGCTTCGTGATAAAACATCGGTAACAGAAGATGAAGATAATATTTATCAATTAATTGATATTGAACAAAAGAAACAAGCAAGAAAAAAACCTCATGAATCAATTGATTATTCACATAAAAATATTTCATCAAAACAATTTTTACAATCACGAATTGCTTGTGAACATGGATTAACAATAATTTATGCACGTAATACCATTCTAAATATGCTTAAAGTATGGTCATATGATAGTACATCATTATTATTTCCATTAGAAAAATTTGGTAATTATACATTTCTTATATCATTATTAAAATTATTAGATTATTCGGAAATAAATAAAAATGAGAAATTTAATCGAATACATATATTAATTAATTCAATTCTTAAAACTGAAATCAAACAATTACTTGAACATACTGATAAGAATGATTTAGAAAATCAAGCACCATTATTATATCATTTACAAAAAGATTTTATTATTCATTCAATTAAATTTTTACTTAAACCATCTTTATTAGAATCAAATTCTAGTGGTGATCAACAACAATTAAATTTAAATTTTATTTTCAAAATTCTTGATCATTTTGTGGAATTAATAACTGATAAATCAATTATAAAACAACATCAAATAGATTTAATTATTTCAATTTTATTTCCGAAACAGTTAATTAATTTGATTTTTAATCTATTCTTAATAGTTTCAACAAATCAAGCTAAAATATCTATTCTTCATTTATTTACTACGTAAGTCATCGAGCTATTGTTTTCTCAGAATTCTATAATATTTATATTCTTCTAGATTATTACAAACAAGTGAATCTATTAAATTAAATAATCAAATTCAACAATTTTTTTGTCAATTTTTAATTGAATTATCATCATCGACTACACTATCAATAAGTAGTTATTCGAAAAAGAAACTTGAAATTTCGTTATTAGATTTTATATTTATATTATTGAAGAAACAAGATAATAGTCAAATAAAAGAATTTCAAATGAAATTACCAGAAAATATTCAAAATTTATTTACAACAGTTGATGTTATTATTGCTTGGAATGACCCAACAAAACAAATACCATTACCTGAAATATTTCTTTCACAATCAAAAAATATTTTAGGTGATAATTATCAGTTAAATCAAGATGATTTTATAAAATCGAATCAAATTTTTAATCCTCTTATTGATCAAGAATTAATTAATTTCATGAATAATAATTCATTATTAAATGATAATTCATTCTCTAGTTTTATTGAAAGTCTTCCAACTGAATCTGAACCAAATGCAATATTTTATAAGAATTATATATTATTATCAAACATTCCTGCTGATTCTATTCAAAATCGAGCAAAATTTATTTATCTATTAAATAAATTCGTTGAAAAAAGTCTTGCAATTGTTGATTTTAGTTTATCACAAGGACAAAGTCCTCTAACGGATTATATTCGAACAATAAAACTTTATCTATTATCATCAACAAAATTACAATTATTTCATGAATCTCTAGAGAAAACCGAAGGTACTTATAGTTCTGATTATCAAACTGTTAATTTCGATACTGTTAAAGCAAGTACGGATATTGAAAAAAGTGAAAGTACATTTTTTTATCAAGCCTATCAACAATTACATGCTAATGCTCATATAATATTTCGACGATCAAATGAACAATTATGGCAAGCACAATATATTGGAATGCATAGTACTGATGCAGGTGGACCTTATCGTGATAGTATAACACGTATTTGTTTAGATATATGTTCAACAAGATTATCATTATTTATTTTATGTCCAAATGGACGTACAAATAGTGGTTTAAATCGTGATTGTTGGATTCCAAATGTATTTCCACCAAATAAATCCATACCAAAAAAATTTAAAAGACAATATCGTTTTATTGGACAATTAATGGGTATGGCAATACGTAAAAAACATTATTTAGATTTAAAATTTCCAATACTATTATGGAAACAATTATTAAAAGAACAAATTACTATTGAAGATATTGAAGCAATTGATGCACAAAGTTTTACAATGATTAATGAAATGGAAAAAAATATTGAACAAATAAAATCAATGGATAACGATAATGATAACGATATGGAAACATTATTTAGTAGTATTATGAGTGAATTACGATTTGATGTTGTTAGTTCATCTGGACAAAGTTATGAACTTATTCCAAATGGTTCAGAAATTTCTATAACAGCATCGAATTTTAAAAAATATTGTTCGTTATATCGACAATATCGTCTCAATGAATTTAATCGACAAATAAATTTAATTCGTGATGGATTATATAGTATTATACCATCTTATTATTTAAATTTATTTACTCCTACTGAACTTGAAGAAGCAGTATGTGGAAAAGGACGAATTGATATAGAAATTTTAAAAAGAAATACTTATTATGGTGGTGAATATAGTCAAGATTCATCGACAATGGAATTATTCTGGACAGTACTTAATGAAATGTTTACGGATGAACAAAGAAAATTATTTTTAATATTTGTTTGGGGTAGAAGTACATTACCAACTCGAGATGAAGATTTTCATACGAAGTTTACCATTACTAAATTGGATCTATATGAAGATGAAAATGTTGATAAAATACTGCCACGTAAGTGAAATCATACAATACTATATCTTTAATTTTATTGAATGAATTTTAGGATCACATACATGTTTTTTTACGATTGACTTACCTGCCTATTCGACAAGTGAAATTATGTATGAACGTTTAAATTATGCTATTTCATGTTGTTCAAGTATTGATGGTGATGGAACGATAAACGATACAGTTAATTTAGATGATTTAAGTTTTGATGATAACTCAGAAGAATAATAGATGATAAATATATTATTCTACTTCTATTAACTATTCTTTTATTGAATTAATGTTTTTTTTTTCATAATTATAATAAATTTTATTGACATTATTTTTATAATATTATAAGAACAACTTTATATTAAATAGATAATTATAAATACTGTTCATATTAAGTGATATGAAACATTAATTTCTACATATTACAGCTTCATGAGTACTAAAATTTTGAATGAGAAAACATTTGGAGCTAATATAGCTCGGTGGTGTATATGAACGATTTCTGATCGTCACCACTCAAGTAGGCTAAGACTAACGAAGAGTGTTGTTGATGGCGATTCAGTTCAAATCTGAGATAGGTTATCATATATTTTTCAAAATTTTATATGAAACGCGTTCAGACGCTTGGAATATTTTACCGGGGACGCGTTTCCATCATAAATCGGAGTTTTAAGCGCTTCGTTTGTTTTACTGGGAATACTTTCAGACGTGTTTACCTTTAGCGTTTCACACGCAAGTCAAATTACGAATGCATTCGTACGGATTTCGGAAATAAATTGCGTTTAAACGCTTCGCTTGTTTCACTGGGGATAAGTTCAAGCGCGTTCACCTTTAGCGTTTCAGACGCATTTTGTGGCAAAAAATATTTATATGGGTATACTATTATATTTATGAGAATATTTAGTTGTATCTTGTTATAATGATCATATTTTTGTTTTATTCGAATGGAATTCAATAGCATAGTGATACTGGATAGTGCAACTTTCTGATATAATAGCGTTTGTAAAGGTGTAATGATGAATATAAATAAAATAAATAATATTATTGAAAGTGTTTTTGACACTAAGAAAGAATATAATTAGTTAATGAAACAAGTTATATGAATGACAAGTAGTTGACAAATGTTTTATCCTATGCATAAAAGAGCAACAATAGAAATAAGACAATAGAGTTTTATTATGATATTTATCAACATAGATCACAAAAATAATATATTGTTATTTTCTTATTGCTAAATAATTATTCTATTTTTATGTTGATCTTCATTGTTAAGGTCTAAGAAATACTAAAAAACATTAAAATAAGATAGTACTTATTTCAGGATATGATAAGCATACGTAAACTTTTTACAAGATATATAAATAATACAATTTAATAGAACTTCTATTCAAGGTAATAATGTGGATTATGTCAGCTCAAGTAATTCATAATTCAAAACGACTGATAAGACACTGATTTTTGTGAGTATGATTTCGATTAAAGTACGTACGTAAATGTTCTTATAATAGATAAAGAATTATGTTTATAATAATTTTACCAGCCATACAAACTACGTCATTCATTACTATTTTCTGTTACTAATGGATGCAGTCGCTTTGAGTTGTGATATATATATATGTGAATTTGATCAGAGGAAAAAATGAAAGAAGATCACTTTATGACATGTCAAAATTATCGATTGTTAAATCTAATATGCTATTCACCTGTTTGATAAAATATTTTTTAGCCCAATATGTTAGAAGAATTGCATTTTATTTAAAGATTAAAAATCTTAACACTGGCTTGAATGCTACATTGTAAATTCCAATTTAATTATTTAAAAATATGTGCTTCTAGTCTTTGTAATCTTTAATAGAAAAACAATTGTACGTCATTCTTTTTTTTTCTCATAAGATTAATTCAGCTGACTGCTAGTCAAAAGAAAAAGCTACTTTTTTTATCTATTTGGTATAATAATAAGAAAATCTTTTGACACGAACATTTTAAGTCATTAGATAAAAGCATTTCCGAAGAACGGGACGATGTCGTCTAACAATAATACAAGCATTACATTAGCAATTCTTCAAATTCAAAGTGCTTTTCGATATCCAAGTCTTATTTTAGGGTTTATTCTATTGATCGGTGGTGTATTAGGAAATATTCTTAATATAATTTTCTTCATCAAACTTGGAAATTATAAAATCAATGCATGTTCACTTTACATGTTTGTTCGTACTTTTCTTGATCTCTATGTTCTTCTTACTGGTCTTACTACTCGAATTCTTGCTACAGGTTTCCGAATAGATTTTACTTTAATGAATCGAATATGGTGTAAAACTCGCTTAGGTTTTACCGATATTACTGATGAAAGTACATATACTTTGATTTGCTTACAATCTATTGATGCATTCATGTGTTCCTCTCCATCAGTTGCTGTACGACAAAAGAGTAATATTCGAATAGCACCATATTTAATAATTAGTACTCTTTGTTTTTGGTTTCTTCATGAGATACCCTATTTCATCTTTCAAGATCTTGTTATCGTAGGTGGTACTCCCATGTGTATCACAACAAATACAATATTTGTCCAGTATCGCAGCTATTTTGTCTATCTCGGTATTTTCACTACTATTCCAATTATTGTGATCTCTATTTTTGGATTTCTCACCGTCCGACATATGAAAACTATCGGTGTAACGAGAACACTTTCTTCTCTAACAAAACAAACGATTAATATGGCATTATTTCAAATATTTGCTGTATTAGTCTTCAATGGTCCATATACAGCCTGGTCAATTTACTTAATTGTTACATCAAATGTAGTTAAAGATACTTATAGACGAGCAGTGGAACAACTAATTGCTTCATTTGCTTCTACTTATTCGTACGGCCCATATGCAGTAAATTGTCTTTTTCTTACTTTCAAAACGTATATTTCTTTTTTTAGAGTTCATTTTATTGTTATTGTTTATCAAAAAGATTTCGAAAGCAGTTGATCGTTTCTCTCAAAGAACTTATTTGTGGTATACATACAAATCAAGTATTTCCAAATACTCAAAGAAGTCATACTCACACTTAAATATATTTTTTGTTCGTGTATCATTTATTTGATTCTATTTTTTTCTACTGTTGTCTGTTTGTAAAAAGTTTTAAAATATCTACACAAGATTTTGGATACTTTTTTTCAATTGCTCAGAAAAACCGTCTAAAAAGTTATCTGTAAGATGTGAAATCTCATTCATATACTATATGCTGATGAATTTACAAAAAAAACTGATAATGGTAGCAATTCATTCTGTGTTACTGTTTCGATGGACTATGCAGGATAGACATCAGGGTGTGACTGAATACACACAATATTCACGCTTGTCTCCTCAATTGATCACATTGATCATGTTATATTATAAAATCAGTAATATTTATTTATTTTTTATCTTCATAATTTCCAAATGGAAATGATTTATCAATCATTTTTTTATCCCGAAGTAAACATAAAAGTCGAAAGCCAATAGTAGCTGCCGCTAGACTCGTTATATTAGAATGATCATATGCTGGAGATACTTCAACAATATCCATTCCAACATAATTAATTGAACGAAGTCGACGAAGAATAGCAATTGATTGTGCCATTGTTAGACCTCCACATACTGGAGTACCCGTACCAGGAGCACATGATGGATCCAAACAATCGATATCAAATGTTAAATAAGTTGCATTATTTCCGACTCGATTCTTAATTTCATCAACTACATCATCGATAGAATGTTGATGTACCCATTCAGCATCAAGAATTTTTACACCCATAAAATCATCATTAAATGTACGAATACCAATTTGTATTGATGTTTGTGGATCAATAAGACCTTCGCGTACAGCATAATAGAACATGGAACCATGATTGAGACTGTGTGGTGTGTCACTTGGCCATGTATCACAATGTGCATCAAATTGAATGAGAGACAATGGTTTGCCATGCCGGGAAACATGTGCTTTTAATAATGGATATGTTGAGTAGTGATCACCACCTAAGTTATAAATAAATTTATTGAAATTTTTTTTTCTTCAAAGAACGTATTACCGAGCGAGAGAAGAAAGACATTTTGATCAATAATTTCTCTCGCGTGGGCTTCAATAGCAAGTGGTATTGTATGAGGTTGACCAAAATCGAGCCAACAATCACCGTAGTCAACAACAGCTAGATCTGCAAATACATCGATTCCCTCAGGGTAGGATTTTCGTTTTGCTACTTGTGCAGATGCTTCTCGAATGCCTTTCGGTCCGAATCTTGCACCTGGTCTATAAGTGGTCGCTAAATCAAGAGGAATTCCAGTAACGGCAACGTCAACATTACTCAAATCACGCGTATAATTTCGGCGAAGAAATGATAGAACGCCAGCATAAGTTTGTTCAATAGTAGAACCAAGTGGATGTTTTCGTCGAATAGCACCATCACCACGCAATTCTGAATCTCCACCAGGAATCGATGAATTCCATTTTGTTGAATTAAATCTACGACAATGATGTGATACATAAGGCAATACGCGTCGACATATTACATTTAACATAGTTGTAATCGACAAACAAGTAACAGTGAAAATGGTAAAGTAAACTTTCTCTTCTAATATCAATGTAACAAAGCAGATAACAAAGCTATACCAACACTAAAAAGACCGAAGAATAGCAAATAAATATGTTGCATGTCTTATCTAAATTTCTAATCGTATACTCTCATTTTTCTTACATCACATAAATATAAAAATTCAGTAACCTCTTGTTTGGACTAACAAGCGAAGCTGTCTAAATGTTTCAGATGACTGACATAGACACCAGAGATTTGGTGTGTAATTTGTATATATGAATCCTTAGTTTCATCTTACAATTATTTATGAGGATATAAGATCTTTATTTGGCATCAAAAAGTGCTTTTTTCTACTTTGTAGCATATGCTTCACAAGGGCATCTTAAGATCGTGAGCGTAAGCAAACAAAAGATATTCATACAAAACCTCTACTCGCATCCACCCTTCATTGCTTCTGCCTCTTTTGTACAAAACAAGGTATTTCTTTTTATATATTTATTAATTGAACCAACAAAAGAATGTTGCTAAAAAGAATTTGTTGAGATACTGAACAAAAAGTAGACAGTAAGAAAACAAAAATAGGGAGCCAATAAAACTGAAGATGCAGCAGACTTGTTAGATATAACTTCTTTGATCCATTGATCGATCTCTCGATTGACCTCTTCTGGTTTTTCTTCCATCACCCAATGGCCAGTATCCAGCTTAACTATTTTCAAGTCAGAGATATATTGCTTTTGTCTTTCACTGGCACCAATAATGCCAATATAATCTCTGGTGCCTTCAATAAAGAGTACAGGTCGTTGCACTGTTGCATTAAGAGTCTTTTCATACTCCCAATCGACGTTGGCAATGATTGCTTTGAACCAGTTCAACTTTGGTTGCATTTGTTTATTGAGATAGTCGTAAACTGTTTGATAGTCTTCTTGTGTCATGTACGAAGCCCGATCAGTTCGTCTTCCACTGCTTAGCCATGCTCGTACTTTACCAACTGGAGCAAAATCTGTTCTTGCAAGCATTGAATCGTTCGCAAAAATAAGGTCGATAAAGCTATCCAATTTTTCTTCAATAATTCGTGCTGCATCATTAGCTTGGAAGAATTCCCAGTAACCAATGCTTGTATAGTTATAAACTAGAAGTGACTGGTTAAGAACCACGTTCAGATTAAATTGGCCAGGCGGACTATATGCAACGCTGAGTAGCACAGCGCCTAATGTTCGTTCAGGATGGTATAAAACAAATCGACTGGCCGTTCGTGCACCCCAGTCATGTCCTATGACGAAGACTTTGGAATTGCCTAAGTTTACATGATAAAGAAGAGCAATCAGATGATCGACTATTGATTTGCTATCGTATTCAGTCTCGTTCGCAGGAGAAGAAGTTTTACCATAGCCCATTAAATTGGGCACCAGACAACCGTAGCCTTGATCTGAAAAATATTTAGTTTGATGACGCCATGAATGAAATGATGACGGAAAGCCATGAAGAAACAAGAGAGTTGGTTTGTCACCGATGGCTTTGATATGTATAAATTCAGAACTGAAAGTAAAAGTCTGCGTCGCAGCGATTCTGTCAATCGATGAGGATGCACAGACAAAAAATTTGGCAACTGCAATGATGATGCAAAAATACAAGATAGAATGCGTTGGTACCATCATGTTGCGTTAAAATATCAGGCAAAGATAAATTTATCCTGTTTTGCGTTTTTGTATTGTATGAAATATATTCACTCAAATTACTTTTGACGCATTTATATATACAGCTTGGTTTGTCAATACATCGACAAATTTTAAAGCATGAAAAAAGTGCATCGTCATCTTCTTAAGTGTATTGACAGATTTGGAAGGACGTTAAAAATTGCAGCGTCATCTCTTTAAGTATATTGACAGATTTGGAAGATAGATAAAATTACATCAGCGTCATTCGCCAAGTATATTTAAGTATTCTTCATCTTTAATATCGTCAATCCGAATGTTGTTTTCAATCAAGTATAGAGTTACAGAAACGAAAAAAAATCTTTTATTAAATTTTAGAGAAATCAGTAGTAAATAACTAGGATTGTACGAAATTTTTCATGCTGAACTTTGAGAATCTTTAGAAATTTATGCAACGCATTTCGGATCAGATTTATTATATCTCAGAAATAACGGTTTAAAGCACATGTGAACTTTGCAAATAAAGATAACGAAAACACACATAGATTTAAATATGATATCATATTGTGTAAAATGTTTTTTACAAAGTGCGCCTCGTACATTCCGTTTTTTTCAAAATATATGTACAACAGCATGTAAGAGATGATCATTGAAAAAGTACATTCATTGCGGATTTTCTTGTCAATCGGAATATCATGATAGTAGTTGATACTTTATGAATGGATTTGCACTGTAGTTACAAGCACATTATAAAATTGATAATTAAAAATCAGTAAAAAGACAAATAATGCAATTCGGTCTATAGCTGATCGGGTTGATAATATCATTTTTATTCGACCGACGACAAACATCGAACTTCGTGAATAGTTTGTAGTCAGAAAACTTCTTTGTTTTTTTATTTTTTCAAGATTTATGATATTTTGTAATTGGAGACAACTTAACATATATATTTTCTTCGTGAAAGATTATAAAAGTTTATTAACTTGCGTGTAATCCAAGTACGGCTCTGAAGATGAAACAATATTATATTTTACAGAATGAATCAGAAATAAAAGTCTGTCAATAAGTAGACCTTTTTTAGAAATAAAAACAGACGAAAACGAAATCTGTAAGATTATGATAAAATGCGGAAGTTTTGGAGGGTGAATGTCGATTTGGATGGTGGTTTGGGTGTATATGTACTCCAAATCCTACTCTCACAGACAAAGCCATACCTACATGTCAGCTATACGTACCGTATATGAAAGCTCTTGAGGAATTCTAGGTATTGCACAGGATAGCCATAGACGAACTATGAGCATCTTGAGGGTGTGGGAGGCTGCGGTGGCTGTGGGTGTGTGAGTGGATGGGTTGGTGCGGCGGATGTGGGTACAGGTGAGAGATAGACATAATACCTACACCCACACTCTCATGATGGAGCACTCAAAATCCATTAGTTCTTTTACAGATCCCGTCGAGAAATTCATTGTTTTTTTACAAATCCCGGTTCAACTCTATCTACACTTCATTTTGGACCTAAAAATGCTTAGATTTCGGGTTGAAGTTTCATCTATCGAGGGTACACCCGTCCACGATAAAGCACGATAGTCCAGCGAATAATGTGTGGAGGTTTTTATCTCATTCCTCAATCGCCTCCACTTTTGTGTAACACAACCAGACCAGTGCGAAAACGTAGTAATAGATGCATGCTCTAAAGATCACTCAAATAAGTTAAACGAAATTCGGTTAAATTTCAGCCACCTTCCGTCTTCCACCCTCTCTCGACTTTGCTTGTATATAAGGAAGAGTCATGAACAGTTTGGTGACCTTAGCTATCACATAACCGCCTGGGCGAAATTTCATCCAGGCACCACCTCCTGCTACCATCAATGTAGGTAACTCCCTCTCGGTCTTCCATTGGATCTAGAGAAGTGCCATGAGAAGTGCGGTGACATTAGTTATCAGAGGACTATCTGGGTGAAATTTTACCCAGCCATCACCTTCGACTGCGCAAATCCCATGTCGACCTTCCTCTCAGCCTAGAGGACTCCGGTAGAAAATTTTATGACGATAGCTATCACAGAAACCAAATGTATCAAGAACAAACAGGCAGACAGACAAACAAACCTTCTTCTTTATATATATTGTTATCGAGATGATCCTTGATTGTACTATCATCTTTCATATATGTTGTGATATTCTTTTACTGGTCCTTTTCGATGTATTTGTATATGACCTGATCATCGTTTGATACACGTCATTGTTCAACGTATGGCGTGATCTCATGATCATGTACATATATATATATGCCATACGTTGATGAAATATATCATCTTGAGTGTAGGTGGTGTGGCTGGGGATGGATAGATGTGCGTGTACGTGTGAGTCAGGGTGTGGGTGGTTATATGCTTGTGTAATGAGCGCAATCCTCGTACCAACACAACGATACCGACAGCCAAGTTCGCACCCATGCCCACATCCAAATTTTATCCATTTCTTTCTTCGTTGAATTATTTTATTAATATTAACTGGCATGACTCTTTTTCCCACTGTGTTTCGTGTATTCAACTTTTTTATCGATATTCACTTTTGCAGATTCATTTACTCAAGGATTTCAAGTTAAAATTTAATCATCGTTAGCTGCCGTGAGAGTTTGCTTCCTAGCACATTATTCCTAGTGGCGTAATCACTGGAGGAGCTACGGGGAGCTTCGCAGCTGCTAGAAAATTTTGAGATTCTCTCAGACTGTCCGACACTTTTGATTAACAGAGTATGGCTCAGCTCCCCTACAGCAAAATCCTGGTGAGTATGGAGCTCAGCTTTCCCACAGCAAAATTCTAGTTACGCCACGAATTATTCCTTTTTTGTGTTTGTTCTCTCTTCTGTTTTATATGTAAATGGGAGTAGGAGTACTACTTTATTTTTGTTTTTCTTTACAATAAAGAATAAAGTCACGAAAATCGTCATTCTTTTTCTCGTAGACAAGAGACTTGTAAACATAAATTGTCTTCTTGATTGCTTGCCTGCTTGTGTGTCCGCACTTCACCGATTGGTCCAAAAACTACGTAAAGATATAAAAGAAATTTGTTTTTATAACGGTTGACCAACGGGTGTCGGGGTCAAAGAACTCGAATCTGATGTTAGTTTTTAAAATTGTTTTCGGATCAATTTTTTTACACACAGAACTACTTTTTTCCAAAAACACATTTTTTATAAGGGTTAACCAAAAGATGGTCGAGTCGAGCAACTAAAATCCGAAGTCGGTTTTGAAATTGTTTGAATAAATAGTTTACTAGTAGCGACGACACATCGCTTCTACGAGAAAGAGCTGAGCGAGTCTCTATACGAGCGTTAATTGTCTGTATTTTTCTTTATAATACAGAATAAAGTAACGAAAATTTTTATCTTTACTTTTTCTTTATAATACAGAATAAAGTACCCTAAATTTTTATCTTTATATTTCTGTACAATAAAGAATAAAGTACCCTAAATTTTTATCTTTATATTTCTGTATAATGAAGGATAAAGTACTGTAAATGTTTATCTCTATTTTTCTTTGTAATAAAGAATAAAGTAAGGGCCTTATACGGGAGCACTTCTAAACATTTGCTCTATTGTATTCTTGGTGAATGCTGAAATTTCATCCTTTTCTTGGTTGGCATTCAGTTTATTGATACTTTCCGTGTGACCGCATCATCGTTTTCCATTAAAATCAGCACTTAATCACGGTTGTTAAAGAACAACTGAATTAAGCGGTTTGGACATTTTTAAGTATCATTTTTCACAGATTTTTATATTAACATGGTTTTCACAATTTTTTGAAACTTCGTTGCCGCAATTAAGTAAGCACGATAAGGAAACTATGCTGGTGGCGTCTCTCTATTGCTTGTGATAATAGGACCCGCATTAATATGATTTTGTAAGTAATGTATGAGCGGTATGTTTATTTTATTTCAGATACAAAGTGATCATCGATTTTCTACTATTTTTTGTCGCGCTTCGTTACACATTTGTTATTTAACTAAGCGAATTAGCTACTTTTACGGTAAGTAGAGCAAATTGTTATAAGTGATGAATTGCTCGATGCATTACAAGGGGTGTTTTATTAAGCACATATATCGCTTTCTTATTTTTATTTTACAAGTATATTCTAAAAGTGAGATGATGGTGTGAGTGCAAGTATCTGTGATGGTGCGCTCATAGATATTCTCCTCATCTCTCATCCATATTTACATCTAACACATCCACACGCACCACACTCAAACTCACACTCACATCCTCAAGATACACGCTATGATGAATATATTTATGCAAAAGAAATTGCCAAGCTAACGAAAGTATCATGGTCTGTTGATTGACGACACTAGTCACAACTTGATTAAAATCATGTAATTTTATTCACGACAAATACACAGCAACATCGATTGAAATTATACAAAAGCAAACTTATATTCTCCAACATCGTTTACCAAGTATCTACATTTGATTTCTGACTTGATTGGATCATAGTATTTAAATTTTAAAGAATCAGAATATTCTAATAAGGCATTTTTCTAGAACCGAAAGTCATTTTAAAACAGTTTCGATTTAAAAATATTTTAATATATGTCATGAATAAATCTGTTTGAAATAACTCGTATATTAAACAGTTTTGACATGCTCAATTAGGAATGAACTGCACTACATTTATTAGAACAGGCCGAACGCGAGGGGTTTTTTCTTTTATGAGTTTTTACTGTCCATCTTGAGGGTGGGGTGTGGATATTATATCCATCTCTCACCCATATCCACGCCCACATCCACATTCGGACATCGATAACTCAGAGCCACATTCACCATACCCGTAATATACCAATGCGTTTCATTATTAGACAAATTATTTTTTCTGCACATTAAGGTTCTGACTATGTTGGTAATTCGTGTAATAAATCTGTGGTGTGCATGATGATCTGATTTCATTCCAACTCATTTAGATGTACATGTCTATATTTCGAAGACCCACTACGGCGTCTACAATAATTCAATCACCATCTGATGAAAATGAAAAACGTGTTATTTTAATTGGTTGCACAGGTAAGATTGGCGAAGTGCGTCGGGACTGCTCTACAATTTACCATTCCTAACAGGTCACGGCAAAGGAACTTTCGGCAATTTTTTGTACAATCTTGGACAACCAACTACACCTGGACGTTCACCGCTTTTTGAGCAATCTACAAGATTGAACCCAGACACACAAGAGCCTTATTGTCAACTTTTGGAGATCGAAAACTCCCCGAATGCCTCGGCTGCCCGGAATGCAAAGTGGTTTCACATTCTCGATACACCCGGTCTTAATGATATTGGGCGAGACAAAGATTTGCAACACATGATGACTGTGGTCGGGATGATAGGAACGCAATTTGATGATGTGAATTCGTTAGTTCTTGTGTATCGCTTCAACGCTCGTATAGACGCTGCGACCGGCCCTGCGCTTCTTTACTATCGCGACTTGTTTGCTCCTCTATTTAGAGCGCAGAATGTCATTCTAGTTCTGACGCATGTTTCATCCGACGAATACGAGCTCTGTCTGGAAAACGAAACGTGGGATGAAATTGTTAACAATCATTTGCAGCAATGCAACACTCTGATGCAACTGAATGATTCCAAGTGGAATTGCCCAATGGTTCGATGCTTTTTTGTCAACTCGAAATGGGCACCTTCAAAAATCGAGAAGTTTTTGGAACAGATTAATTCAAAGGAAACAGTCTTCAACAAAACAGATTTACTCTACCGAAGTTATCTCATGCGTGAGCAGATTCTTGATTGCATATCTCAAGCGGAAAAGATTACTTTGAATACACATCTTATCTCGCTACCACCTGCGTTAGACATCGAACGCAAGAGTGCACTGGCAGTTATCAATGGGCGAATTAGTGAGTTAATAAAGGCGGTGCGTATTGAGAATAATCTTCGTGCGAATCAGCTCACAGAGGTGGAACGATTGCGTACAGAACTAACTATTATAAAAGCCAGGATTGCACAGTGTAATGCAGAAATCGAGAGCTTATGCGCTCTCCAGAAAACGGCATCGAAATGTGTCGCAGGCGATGATTGGATCAAGTTTCTTAATGCTGGTGAGCATAGTATTAATGCACCATGCGATCGAAACTCGAAATGCGGCGGCTGCCAATGCAGGTATATGTTCAAGGCTCATAATGCATCACATCCATCTGGCTATCCAAAAGATGATGGTTTTACGTGGAAGGTGCTGGTGAACCCAGACTGGATTAACATCAGTAAAAAAGAGGATCGATACTGGTTTTACATATTTTGGCTTGAGTACGAAGGACTGAACCATAATAAGGAACAAATTATATCTGCGCGTATGCACTTAGAGGATCTTCGAAGGAAAGAAAACTTAACTGCCGTGGCACTTCAGCGAAAGGAGGAAGAACTCAACAATTGCGAAGTAAAATTGGCCGAGCATAATACGAACCTACGAAACCTCAACGATGACAAGGATATTTTGTTACCAGAACAATTCTCTTTGTCAAGCGTTACACTCGTGTTAAACTGCATGAAAAATAACATGGAAACTCAGCAGTAAAAGTAGTTTATTTGAGCCTCTCGGCGAATACTATATCACCCTCTCCTTCTATATTGTCTTCTCTCTTAGTAAAAGATTACTCCATATATTTACATTGAATAAACAAGAAACTCCTTTTTTTCTTTTTCTATCCGTTTCTCATGTACTGTTACGATCGAATGATCGCAGTTTTTATTCAAATATAAAAAAAATAAATAAACAAGAAACCAAAATAAGCATGTACTTCACCGTCGATGTCTGATAATGATGGATTTTCGCAGAAACTAGAAAGTATGGATGTGGGTGACGAATGATTGTGGATGTAAATATTGGTGCGAGTGTGTCTGAGAATCTAAATTTTTTTCACCCACACTGACTTCAAAACGGAACGAAGTCTTTGGCAGACATCAGTCGAAGAGATTATTTCGCCAACACAAATATCTGCTTATTTCGCGTTGTATTATCATTTTAATTAACCTTTATAATTTGATTTTCAACTTGCTTACCGAGTGTATGAAATCGATTCGTAATCATTGGTCTTTTCAGACAAGTTATTTCGCCTTACGTATTCCATCAATAATGACATTGATTGTCTACGTTTTATCATCGCGTACTCACAAGAAGAAGTTTCTTCTCAATATAAAACGCGCCCGTGGGATGCTGTCAACATCAAAACTAACAGCTATTCCTGCAATCATCTAAATGATGTTGTGCTATTCATAGAGCGAATCGAATAGAAAAAACTCGATTCGAACGTGAATCGATTAACTTGAGAATGTGGGTGATATTCTGCCTGTCATTCATTGAATTCATCTAAGCCCACACTAAAACCCTGACTATGGCAGTGATCTAGAAGATATTTTTGTGGTAGTTACTTTATTCTCTTGTTGATATTTCTATTTAATATCGATTGTTACGGAGTTATTTAGTGATTACAAAAATTATAACCAATTGATAAGATTTGTTACTTTGAAACGAAAAAAGCATTTTATTATGTCAATTATCTCACGCAGTCAAAATAGTAATACGTCAAAAAAATCTAAATAAATCAGATAACAACTGGAATGAAATTAAGTTTGAAAATCATCAAAACAAATGCTAACACAAATGTCTACTTGACAATATTTATATAAAAGACGTCAATCAATTATTTTCTATGTTCGATTTTGATATGAATAATATTATGATCATCCGTGAGAATTAAATTAAGCAAGTTCTTGAATAGATTTAAAAACAACAATAATCGCTACTTTGAGAGTGTCGACAATAAAAGCAAGTTCGTCTTCGGTAATTGTATACGGTGGAGCAATGATCACATGATCTCCACAGATACCATCAGCCGTACCTTTTGAGCCAGGATAAACGACAACTATAAACAAAAAGAAATCTAGAATATTTATTTAGAATAGGTAACAACTTACCTCCACGTTCTATGCATTCTTTTATAATAGAATCAATGAATAAACAAGTTGATGGATACATCTCTTTCGTCTCTTTGTTCTTGACAAATTCCACTGACCAGAATAGACCACGACCTCTATTAAATGAACATTAAATATGTAAATATCGAGAAAAAAACTAACCGAATATCTCCAACATGCAAATGATTGCTCAATTGTTCGTTGAGAATCTTTTGTAAGAAGATTCCACGTTGATAACATTGTTCAATTAATTGATCTTGTTTAATTATTTTGAGAACTTCTAAAGCAGCTCTACATCCAACAGCATGTGATTGATAAGTATATCCATTATTGAATGAACCTGATCCAGCAAGAAAAGCATTGATAACTTTGGTTGAAATGAGAATAGTTGCTAGAGAAGCATAACCACCGCCAAGTCCTTTTCCTAAAACTTGAATATCTGGTGGAGATGAAAGATCTTCCCATTGCCACGCATGCATTTTACCCGTTCGTCCTATTCCACACATAATCTCATCGAGAACAAACAGAGCACCATGTCGATCACATACATTACGCATTGCCTTGAAATAACCAGGCACTGCTGGAGTACAACCACTTGTAGCACCGACGACTAAGATTAAGAAGATAAACTATAAACTTCATCTATCATGTGTCTCGTATTTACTTGTCTCAGCAAAAAACGCAGCAACTGTGTGAGGACCGAGTTCTTGGAATTTAGCTTCCAGTTCATCAGCGAGACGATTCACATAGTCTTCATCTGATTCATTGTCTAACTTGTAATGATAAGCAAAGCAAGGTGAAACATGATGAAAATGAGATGAAAAATATGGTAAAAAAGGAGCACGACGTGCTGTATGTCGACAGAGACCAAGCGCACCAAGTGTATTTCCATGATAACTTTGTTGACGAGCAATAAAATTAATTCTTTCCGGTTGTTTTTTTTCCAAATGATATTGTCTAGCAAGTTTGATCGCTGATTCTATCGCTTCCTTTTTTTTCAAATAATTGATAAAAGAATAAATCAACTTAAACTAAACTTACAGAACCACCTGAGACAAATATTGCTCTTGCCATTCCACTGTCTTTGGTCAGTTCGATTGCGAGTTCCTCGGCTGCCTATAAATAAAAGATTATTATAGACTTAGGAATTCTGTACGTGTCCTGAATTATCTCGCGATAGTTGAGCGAGAAAAACTAAGAATGAACGTTTTCACTTACTTTATTTGAAAATGTTCCTGAATGAACATAATCAACAGTTTGCAATTGATCGAGAATGCCAGCAATGACACGTTTATCGCCATGGCCAATATTTGTCACAGCAGCACCACCACTACCATCAAGTAACTTGCGTCCATCTTTAAGATAAATGTAATTCCCTTCTGCTCGTACAGCGAGCAAAGGTTCATTGACAAGAGAACGATGAAAAACATGTGAAGATGTAGTGTTTCTCGATGTATCTGTTGGAGAGTCGGTCATTCTGAAATGATATAATAAGTCTTTCTTCTAAATTGTTTCTTTAGTTTTCAACAAAATATTTTCAGCATATTATTACCTTGCAACAATGTTTTGTCAGATGTTATTACGGACAAATACGACACACAGCAACAAGAACAACAGCAGTAGAAAAGAAAGTAATAAAACCCTATTTTCTTTTTGCCTAACACGCGTTTCGTTCTTATCTTCGTATAAATGTTAACGGCACAGATACGGTAGCTCTTACATGTATTTCGATTAAGACCAACTTTGAAACTGGGTCAAAGTGTTGAAATGAAATAATAACCTACATTTTACTCTTCAAATATTCAAAATTCAGGGAGGGTTCATGAAAACAATGAGTTAGTAGACATTCAGTATGCAGAATGCAAAAATCGATACAGTGTTTCATTATTTCTATGCAAATTGTGATGATACTATTTAAATTTCTTCTTATCTGGCTTTTATATTCGATTTTTTTTTCTTTGTTCTGTGTTATTTCATTTTTATTAAATATAAAATGATAAGGAATGAAGGTGAAGATAAAAGTGAAAATACAAAAGTGTGTATTGTTGAGAAAATGACATCGTCGATTAAAAATCAAATTGAAAAACAAGATCATTTCACAATGATACCAAAGATTAATCTAACTTCAAGTTATTTTCATCATTCATCTTCATTTCAGTTGATCAACAAAACACTGAGTCAGCACTTTGATGAAATGGCCTTGAAGTATTCCGATGAGGAATGTTTTATTTTTAAAGGTGAACAAAAACGGTACACATACAAAACATTCAAAGATGAAGTTGATAATATCGCAGCATCACTTCTTGACTTGGGTTTTGAAAAAAACGACCGTTTTGCTGTTTGGCTTCCAAATACATCAGAAAATGTGACAATATCTTATGCAGCATCTAAATTGGGTTTGATCAAAGTAAAGTCAAATTGTATTTTTGAATCTTCTTCTTTTTCTCTCTCTCTCTCTATATTAGGTAAATATCAATCCAGCTTATGTCGAACGTGAACTTGAATATTGTATAAATAAAGTGGGTTGTAAAGGTATTCTTCTCTCACCATCAGTCAAATCCATCGATTTACTTTCGATTTTTCTTCGACTTGTTCCCGAACTCAACCAACGATCATTGGCAGCTGGTGAACTCTCGGCTAAATCAGTTCCCACATTGAAATATGTTATTTTAACTGGTGACCAGACATCTCTACCAGGTACATATTCGTATGTGGATTTACTTAAACGAGGAGCACAACTATGTCACAATAAACTAATTGAACGACAAACATCGGTTGATCCAGATTCTGCTCTTGCAATCTTCTTTACATCAGGCACAACAGGTCAACCCAAGGCAGCAACATTAACTAATTTTGGTATACTTAATTTAGTTCGTGCTCAATGGGAACTTCTAAATCCATTTTATCATCGTGTTTGTGTTCCTATTCCAATGTTTCACATTTTTGCAGAAATTTCCGGTGTGCTCAATGTAGCTGTGGGTAAATGTAAAGTTATCTTTCCAGCTATGTTACCTGATACTTTAGCCACGATGCGTGCAATTCATGAAGAAAAATGTACAGCATTGATTGGAGCACCAATTATCTTTCGTGATATATTAAATCATCCAGACAAGAACAAATATGATCTCAGTTCATTGACTTATGGAGGAACAGGAGCAACAACGCTAACTTTGGATTTTTTACGTCAAATAGAAAAAGAATTTCCGATTACGCGAATGGTTCAAGGTTATGGATTGACAGAAAATGCTTCACTACTCACTAGTGGCATGTGGGCTGGAGATAATGACCCACAACGACGATTAGGATCATTAGGTCGATGTATGCAAGGACTAGAAGTTAAAGTTGTCGATCGACAAGGACAAATTGTTCCTATTGGTCAACAAGGAGAAATTTGGGCTAGAGGATATTCAATTATGCGTGGATATTTTGCTGATCCCGACAAGACAGCAGAAACATTGACGCCGTCAGGATGGCTAAGAACAGGTGATGAAGGTAAAATGGATGACGATGGTTTTCTTTATTTTATTGGACGTCAAAAAGAAATTATCATTCGTGGTGGAGTCAATATTTATCCAATTGAAATTGAAAATACCATATGTGAACATCCAAGTGTTGCACAAGCACAAGTTTTTTCTATTCCAGATCAACGATATGGTGAAGAACTCTGTGTTTGGATCATTTTAAAATCAAATATTTCACATTGTCAATCTGAAGATATTCAAAAGTTTCTTCGAAATAAATTAGCTTTCTTTAAAATACCAAAATATATTAGATTTGTTGACAAATTCATTACAACACCAACTGGAAAAGTACAAAAATTCAAAATGTCTCAAATTATGGCTACGGAATTGAAACAAACAATCAGTAAACTATAATTTTCTTTTAATTATTACTTTCATAAACATATAGTTTTACAAATAATAAGATTTAATGATTTTCCTAAACTGAAATCTATGCCATCTTGAGGGTGGATGCGAGTGGGGTTGTATATCTTCTCTTTCTTCTCATTCATCCATTCACACCCACACCTAACCCTGATACTAACATAAAAAGGTCTGTGATTGATTCCACTATCTGATTTATTTACCTGGCTTGTCACCAGAGATTGGATCAGTATAAGTACACGAAGTACAAATACAAATACTTTGCACTTAAATAATATACTCTAGATTTGTCATAAAATACTTTTTACTTAAGTAACTTGTACTCTAGTACGCGTATTAAGTCCGAAAATACTTAGTACGCTTTACTTAGTACAATGTACTCAAGTGCGTTTTCGTATCTAGTTTCGGTTTGTACTTTTTCTGTTACTCTTTAATACTTTCGTATATGAATGGCATATATCTTGAGGGTGTGGGTGTGGGTGTGGTTTGTGAGAGCGTAGTGTGTGTATCATATTCATTCACCACACGTCTACACCCACACACACCCTAGAATCTCTCTATGGTTATTTATTATTGCAAATATTACATTGGTCAACTAGTTGCGAATGAAATGAATAGTGCTTTATGAATTTATCAAAATCAGATTTATCTGTGTTTGTTTGAAAATTAAATAGTTTGTAACTATTAGTAAAATCTCCTTTTTTTATCTATGTATGTTTATTTAATGATTATTTAAAAAAAAAAATAAAAGAATTCTTATGTTCTCCACATGTTAATTTGAAGACAATCGTGTATTAAAAAAAGAGATACTTTATAACTGTATAATACAAAAGATTATCTTGTCATTATCACTTGGACTATCTTCGATATTTTTGAAATAGTGGATGTTTTGGTTTACTTGAAGTTTTTTTTAGTAGTTATAGGTAATGCTTCATCATTATTGGGTGTTCTAGGAATTTGTTCAAGTAATTCTTGTTGTTCTTCAATATTGGGTGTTCTAGGACTTTGTTCAAGTAACTCTTGTTGTTCTTCATTATTGGGTGTTCTAGGACTTTGTTCAAGTAATTCTTGTTGTTCTTCAATATTGGGTGTTCTAGGAATTTGTTCAAGTAATTCTTGTTGTTCTTCATTATTGGGTGTTCTAGGAATTTGTTCAAGTAATTCTCGTTGTTCTTCATTAGTGGAGAAATAAAGTTGATTCTGAAAAAATAAAAGAAAACTCCAAATTTTTCTATTTAAAAATAAAGAATTCAATACTTTATTTGTAATTATCTGTGTATGTGTAAGCATTTTATATGTATAACCTTGATCAATAAGAAAACTTTGTCTTTTTGATGAATATTTCATTTCATTTGTTTTTTGTGAAATGAGTGTATAAAAAAATGCATTATTCTCATTGATATTAATAATATCTAAATAAAATCAATAATAATTCATTTTCGCCTTATTGAAGGAGATAGACAAACCTTTCTTTATACGTAAAATTCGACCAAGTCGTTGTGCTTCTTGTCGTCGTGAACCACCGTGACTTGATATTTGAATAACAACATTAGCTTCAGGTAAATCAAATGAGGTATCACCAACCTATATTTCACGGTTATTTTTTTTTATACGATCAATATCAAAAAATAGATTTACTTTTGAAAGAAAGATAGTATTAATTCTTGAATTTTGTCGAAAATTTTGTAATATTTGAATACGTTCATTATGTGACACTTTTCCATGAATAAAAGGTCTTCATAATAATAATTAAAAATAAAATAATACAAAAATAATGAAAACCTACTTGACAAGTTTTAATGCATAGGTTTCGACTGCAAACAGATCATCACTAAAAACAATAATCTTATCATTTCGTTGTTCATGGTATTGAATTAAAGATTGACAAGTTCGAAATTTATTTGGATTAAGTACACTAAGTCTTCGTTTAACCGTAGGATCTGTAGCTGTAGTATATTCTTCTAAGAATTTCGCTGTCATTTCACATCGAACTTCTGCACAATGAACTTTAGCAATAAATCCTAAATTTTGTAATTCCATCCAATTAGCTTCATATAATTTAGGTCCAACTAAATAATCAAGATCTATAATTTTATCATCTTCACGAACGAGTGTTGCACTAAGACCTAATTTAATCTGTGCAGGTACAATACTCAAAATTTTTCGAAAAGTTTTAGCAGGTGCCGTATGTACTTCATCGAGTAATATGAGACCTATGAATAATTAAAAGTTCAAAAGAAAAATATATATATATGTACTAATATTACAAACCCCACTCATAATTAGTAAGCTTTTTCAGGATTTCACTCGTTTCAATAATACGTCCTTTTTTAGGTGCAACCATTTGATATGTGCTGATAAATATACAAGCATCTAATCATAAAAAGATAAAATTAATCGATATTAAAGAATATTTCTTACTGCCATTAAGTTTATCTTTTTTGTTAGATGTATACGATCGTACAATAGAATCATCAGCTGTTGACCATCGTTTGAATTGTTCTTTCCATTGTTCAACAGAAACATTGGAATTACATAACACAAGACAATTCTTCTTCATTTTACATGCAGCTGCAACACCTACTAATGATTTTCCAGCACCTAAAACAATATATAATTTCAAGATGTAAATTCAAATTTAGAATAAAATTAAATATCTACCACAAGGAAGTACAATAATACCCGATCGAGCTCGTCCTAAATAAAAGAAAATGAAATAATCAATTAATAATATAACTTATTATACCATTATTAAACATTTTTCGTAAGCTTTCTTCTTGATAAGGTCTTAAATTAGCATTTGGAGAAAGTTGAATATTGAGATTTTTTGTCAGTGTATCATGAATAAAGTCATATTCTTCGAGTAATGGATATTTTAATTCTTGACATCTGTGTATGTTTAAAAAAAATAAGTAAGTAGTTGAAAGAAAAAAATGACTGACCGTTTTTTTAAACTATAAATTTTCTCTTGAATAACTTCAAACGATACTAAATTTAAATCTTGTTCTGTTGAGATTGCTCGACATTCTTTAATTTCAGAATCTTGAAGAAGTTCATTCAGAATATTCTAATAAAAACGAACGAATTGTAATCGCGAAAAATACATCGAAAAATTTAACTTACAGGAAAGCTACTTTCAATAAAATAACGTTTATGTTTCAATACTAATTTAACTTTGCCATACATCTCTGCACATGACTAGAAAAATAAAAGTTTATTTTTTGAAATCAATCATTCGAAAATACTTCTATATAATTGATTAGATCATTTGAAATATTTGTTTTACTCAAATGTCGTAATTCACTAATCATATCTTGTGATTGCAAACCAGAAAACATGGCAGAATGTATAGAATTAGGTGTAAGTTCATATTCATGAGTATGTTCAGAACGACGAGTAGGCTAAAATAAAATTTATATTTTATTCTAATAGTAAAACTAAATAAGAGATCTTATAGTTATACCTCAGCAATGACGAATAAAAAATCTTGTGCACGTTTATAATCAGTTGTACTTAATTCAAGAACAATATTGTTATCTAAAAAAATAATATTCTATTCAAGCAATCAATAGATCATATAAAATGCTTATTTGACGTTACACGAAATGAATAACTTTCAAGCGTAGATTACGTTTCCATTTCTGAGTTTATTCTTGAATCTATTATAGTATGTAATTATGAAAGATTAACTTAATAATCATGATAGATATTAGAATTTTGCTAGATGTTAAGTAACTACTCATAGGTTCTACTACTATCTTTAAATTTTATAAATTTCTCACTGATATAACCTTTATTATAATCATTCTGTTGTTCGTTATTGATAAATTTGATCTTTTTTAAATGTTGCTCTTTGAATTCTAAAATATAATATTTCGATCATATTGTATATGATTTGAAAACAAAGTACCTTCAGCCGACACTGATCGCTTGTTCATGATCTTTCTTTTTTCTTTTAACTGAAATATAGAAAACAATATTCTCAGTTACGAAGCAAAATAGAATAAAAGTCTGTTGTTAATAGTTGCTTCCATAGCCATCCAACAAAAAAAACAAAATATAGACACACGTGTGGATGTTATTACACCATAAATGTGTGTTTTGAGTCAAGCATATGTATTTCTCATGAGAGAACATACAGTTATTTGACTCAAAACAAACAAAATGATTATTACTGTTTCAGGAAAGTATTCCGTTTGAAGTTACCAATATTTTGTTTTTCTTCGATGACGTTTTTTCAATATGAGAGATTATATGATTAATAATTCTATAAAGTCTGTTTTCAATTATGAAAAATATTTATTTTAATTAGAAAATAAAACTTTCGAAGTTGAATTTTGTTCTTATTCATATTAATCAATTCATTAAAAAAAATATTTTAAATGAAAAACTTTGTTACTTTTTAAAAGAATTTTTATTTTAAACATTGATTTAATAATACTTTCAGGATTTCAATGGAAAAATTATTTGAAAACGATGGATGAAATTTCTTTTCAGTGTTATATTAAGTAATATAAAAATAGAAAAGAAGCAAATTATGAATAATTTTATGAATATTATTTCAAGAGAAATCGTTATTTCTTATCAAAAGCATAATAATATTTGAAAAATCAATTTAAATCGTTACTTAATTCATAAAAATAATTTATGCGAGAGTTCCATCTCAATTTTGAAGATAACAAAACTATTTTTTAGACAAAATTATTGTTATTTTTAATTTAATGAAACATATTTTATTCTATTTAAGATTGAGTTGATATTTGGTTTGTTGTTATTGAATTCGTTGATATAGTCGCTGTAGTAATTGTAGAACAGTTTGATTGAGAAGAACCTTAATGAAAAGAAAATATAATCATTTTATTTGACAATGATAGAAAAATAAATAAACAAAGAATTATTTGGGCTATGAAAATTATTGTTTGCGTTTTTGAAATAATTTAAAATGGAACGAATGAAAAATCAATTTTATGATTCGAAATATTCCCAATAAAGATCTAAGGGGACAGAATTTGTTCATGTTTTAAAATTTAATAGAATTTTTTTTCTTTGGAGTTTTTTTAATTTTCAGATATAAGTAAAATGTTAAAATATTTTATTATGAAAAAGAAAGACAATCGATAATAATTATGATTAATTTATATATTAGTTTGATCAGATTTTTAATATTTTATTGAAACAAAACGTCAATTATTTTTCAATTGTTCTATTGAATTAGATTTTATTTTCATCGGTCTTTAAAACAGTTGTTTTATCATTTCTTTTAGAAATAAAATTGTAGAAGTATAATCTTTAATTCTTTTATTTTCTGATTAAGATTATCAATAGATCAAATTCGATAATAAAATCTGAAATATTTCATATTCCTCTAATTATTCTGAGATCAGTATCATAAATTCTATACTAATTCATTTATTAAATTATTTGTGATTGAAAAACAAAACCCTAGTGGGTGTGGGTTTTTTCTATACTCACATCCATTCTTAGGAGCTCCCTTTCATTTCCTAGTGAAAACCCTAGGGAATTCGTTACATCTCCATAGAAAGTCACAAGGAATCCCTGTCCTGATTTCCCGTTGAAAGTTTCGGAGCGCCTCCCTTGGAGACTCGACAAGGACAGTTGACCTCAGATGACAAGATCGAAAAATCTAATTGATACAGTTTGGGAGTGGGTGTGGGTGTGGGTATAGGTACTATATTTATATCACATTCGCACCAACACCCACACGTATGCCCACACCCACACCCACGCCCTAAAGACGGATATGACTGACGCCATTACACATATTTTAATCAACGAAAAATACACATGTTCACTTCTTTTTTGCAATACTTATCTTTCTTAGCCCTCACCACTACCGTAATCTATTGGTTTTTATACATAGTTTTTAGTGTTTACTCGACAAACAAATTTCTTAGTGAGGAACGAAAGTATACTTTAACATTCATTTCTTTTTGTCTTTTGTAGTTAGTATTTCTTGGTTAAACATATATATATATATGCCTGTTTTATTTTTCGAGATTATAGTTGATTACACGACAAAGATACATATAAAGTGCTGGATTATGAAAAAAAGATGCGTACAGCTTTAACATTCCCTACATTTGTGATTACGGCACACACCACCGTTCAGACACTTGTTCCCTTCGGTGAAACAGAACCATCCACATGTGCTAAATATACCAAGGAAACGTTTCTGTCGCACTCGTTGCTCATTTGTATCACTGATAGCCAGATTGTCTTTGTTTCTATCCTTCATGTTTTTCTCCAAGAATGATGATGCTGATTCTTGAACTTGATTTATCTTCACCGAATTGTCGATTGCTAAAGTAAGAGCCACGATAGCCATAAGGACAAGTAATGCAAGGAGCGTTTTTTGGTGCATCTTATTGAAAAGTTGATCTTGTGCTTTCTGATGATGTTGTCAATTACTGTTTGTAAAAAACATATCGATACTGTACTTTATATACCAGTGGCGTATTCACGATGTTTTTCTCCT
>CAJNOI010000068.1:290235-319467 GCA_905250115.1 Adineta steineri | reverse complement strand
ATGGGTAATTTCCTAACTACTATCGCGGCGAACCTAGGAGAAAAATATCCTGAATACGCCACTGGTATATAAAGTACAGTACCGATATGTTTTTTACAAACAGTAACTGACAACATCATCAGAAAGCACAAGATCAACTTTTCAATAAGATGCACCAAAAAACGTTCCTTGCATTACTTGTCCTTATGGCTATCGTGGCTATTACTTTAGCAATCGACAATTCGGTGAAGGTGAATCAAGTCCAAGAATCAGCATCATCATTTTTGGAGAAAAACATGAAGAATAGAAACAAAGATAATCTGGCTATCAGTGATACAAATGAGCAACGAGTGCGACACAAACGTTTCCTTGGTATATTTAGCACATGTGGATGGTTCTGTTTCACCGAAGGGAACAAGTGTCTGAACGGTGGTGTGTGTCGTAGCAACAAATGTAGGGAATGTTAAAGCTGTACGCATCTTTTTTTCATAATCCAGCACTTTATATGTATCTTTGTCGTGTAATCAACTATAATCTCGAAAAATAAAACAGGCATATATATGTTTAACCGTGAAATACTAACTGCAAAAGCCAAAGAGAAATGAATATTAAAGTACACTTTCGTTTCTCACTTAGAGATTTGCTTGTCAAGTAAACACTAAAAACTATGTATAAAAACCAATAGATCACGATAGTGGTGTGGCTAAGAAAGATAAGTATTGCAAACAATAAGTGACCATGTGTATTTTTCGTTGATTAAAATATGTGTTATGGTGTTAATCATATCCATCTTTAGGGCGTGGGTGTGAGTGTGGGTATTACCCACACCTACATCCACACCCTCAATAATATCATGAGATTTTTTATAATAACTTCTATACTACATCAAACTTCTTATACAAAACTCAATACTTAGAAAAAAAACAACAAACAAATGAATTATTATAATTACACGATATTTTCATATTCTCTTTCTTGCAGACAAGAATCTGTGAACATAAATTGTCTGTTTGCATGACCGCGTTTACTAAGTAGTCTAAAAATAATAGGACAACAAAATGATGTGGAATGCTGAAATCTACCACCATTTGAGGGTGTGAGTGATGAGAACCAATAGAAATAGAGTTTTTTAATTGATTATTGATAGTAAAGAAATGGCATTTCTACAAGAAAGAGCTAAGCGAATTTACAAACGAGCGTTACTTGTTTATTCCGAGTTATAATAAACGGTATTGATTGAAAAATAATTTCTATGAATTCATTGTTGTATTCAATCTTGAAATGATACAAAGATGAAAATAAACAAAATTATTCATCAAATTAGAAATCGAATATTTTACATATTTAAACAGCAATTATAGGAACTCTTAGGTAGTATAATACTTTCTCTGTTCTTCTATATCTTATCTACGGTATTTCTTTCGTTCTTCGTATATTTATATGTGTATCGTTTTTTTTGTTTCCTCTCTTGAATCTATCTCGTTAACTGATTCTGGTTCATTCTGTGTTCTCTTAACATATGTAATTACTCACTCTCTTGGCAATGATCTCTGTCCTTGTAACCTATATAAGTCATTCCGAATTTCATAATAACCATGTTTTTCATAGAGAATCATCTATCTTCATCGAGATCTAGTTGTTTCTCTCATTAAATAAGCCTCACTGAAATATAATTAAATATGAGATGTTATCAACAAAAATTGAATAGATCACAGTCAAAGATTTTTTTCTCACTTACTTTTCTAACATACTAGACATCTATATGATGTTTACACGTTAGGATCTCGGTATAGGTATCAAACAGTTGTTTTATTTTAAGATAAATAATGGTAGTTACAGTAACTCAATCTTTATTATAATAGTTTATTTTGAATGTAAAGAGAAATCATCAGCATAACTTGTAAGACAGATCGGATAGTACACATATTGAAATTAGTATCTTTTCTTTTTTGTAGATTTAGTAAATAAATCTCTAACATAATAATGAATGATACAACCATCAACATCTATGATAATCAGGCTTATTTGATTTCAATCATCGATCTTTTAAATAAAACTATTTCACAATTTGGTCTTGGTCTTATTATGATTATGGGCAACATTGGATCGGTGTTAACTTGTATTGTCTTTTATCAACCAACATTTCACAAAAATCCTTGTGCTATGTATTTCCTTGCTTCAAGTTTTTCACAATTTTTCACTTTTAATTTTTCTCTTCTCACTCGTATGATTCACTATGGATACAATATTCAAACTCTTAATACTTCTCTTTGGTATTGTAAAATTCGTTCTTATTTATTTTATCTATTTATAGCCATTCCTCGTTATAATATTATTTTTGCGTCGATTGATCGTTACTTCGCTAGTTCTCGTGATGCTCTTCGTCGTCAGTGGAGTTCATCAAAGATTGCTTTTCGTCTTATCATCGGAAATATCTTCTTCTGGTGTATTTTGTATATTCAAGTAATTATTTTTTATGATATTAACACTGGTACCTGTTACTATCAATCAGGAGCTTATGGAATGTTTTTTAGTATTTATATATCGATTGATAGTGGTATTCTTCCTACATGTCTTATGCTTGTCTTTGGCTTATTAACCCTTAACAATGTTCATCAAACTAGAAGACGAATTAATCCAGATCTACAACCTGATAGAACTCGATCTATTCGCTTTGGCAAAATGTCAAAGAAAGATGTTCAATTTCATAGGATGTTAGCAAATCAAATTTGCCTTTTTGTCATTCTCAATTTACCGAATCCATGTTATCTTATTTATCGATCAAGCACGATATATGCAGTGAAATCACCACTTCGTCGTACAGTTGAATCATTTGTCGGCAATATGACATATGTTCCGATTTATCTTGGATTTTCATTGACATTTGCTAATTTTGCGATATCATCACAGATATTTCGACAAGAATTTATTCAGTTTATTCAAACAAAAATACTTTGTCGACCTGTAGCTTCTGTAACAAGAGGTCGAATAATAGCAGTAAGAGCTCTTCGTTCAAAAGGAGAAAATGAATAAAATAAACAAAATAATAAGTGTGATGTTGGGTGTTTTCCTATCGATTCTTCTTCGTGTCATTTGATTATATCCAACACGTATACATATGTCGTCTTCTTTCTTTCTTTCTTTATTGAGATAAACTAGATTCACGTACAAAACACAATTCTACAGTTATAATGAACAACATTAAAACTGAACTTAACAAACTAAACGTCTTATCACAACATAATTAATTGAATCATCTTGAGGGTGGATGTGGGTATGAGTATGTGATAGATATAATGCCGATACCTATTCATACCCATATCTTCGCTACACTACAAAAAAAGCTTTCAGAGTTTGTCGGAGTCGAAGTTAGAATTGGAATTAAAAAAAACTCCGCTTCGCAGTTTTCCTAGTGAGAGGTGATTGGATCTTCTTAATCATATCCACTCTCTCATAACAATCTCGGTCACAACCTATGTAAAAGGTCTTGTGGATGAGTGCAACATTCTACACCTACACACCTCATCCCTCCTTTTAGATCATCGTTCACAAAAAAAAAGAATTATTTCAGTTCTTTTCAATAGGTTAGTTAAAATAAATCAAAATTCAAATGAAAACTGAATCATTTTTTGTATTTTCTAAGCTTTATTATTTCATCATAAAAGATCACAAGACAGAAAAGCAATAAAGATATGAATGAGAATAAAATAAACAATAACTTGATTATACTTTAAAAATATTGAATTAATAGTAAATAAAACTTTCAAGATTAAAGAAAATATATAATATGTGAATAAAAAACAAAAAATAAATGTCATGTAAAGTAGCATTATCGATGCACTTTAGAGTTTAAAGTATTTCTGAACACGATGGTTTCCTGCATCACTAACATACATGTTCATCGATGAATCGAATGCGACACCTCTTAGTGCGTAAAGCTGTGTAGCACTACTACCGCTAGTGCCCGTACCAGCAACTGTTACAGCAGTTTGACTATTTTGACAAAACATTTGAACTCGATGGTTCGAATACTCAACAACAAACATATTGAGAAAAGCATCAAGTTTAATAGCTATGGGATTGTTTAAAGTTGTAGCAGTGGATCCTGATACACCTGGCGTACCAGCAATAAACTCACCAGACGAAGCACCCGGTATCCATCGCATCACTGAGTGACCATAATAATTGACTATATATAAATAATTACTTATTGTTGGTAGAGAATAAATTCCCCAAGGTAGATTCAATTGTGTATTCGTATTTCCAGCTCCAGCACCTCCAGTAACAACCTGTCCGTTAGTACCTGTTGTTGAATTCATTGGATAACGCATAACTCGATGATTATTACTGTTTGCAATATACATATATGTTTGTGTTGGGTCAACCCAGAAATTTCGAGGGTAATACAATTGATTTAATGCTGTGCCAGCTGATGCATTTATTCCAGCAAACGTTTGTCCAATAGTTGATCCATTTACAAATTTTTGTATTCGATGATTGGAACAATTGCTTACATACATGTTGTTATTTGAATCAATATAAACATCCAAAGGAGTATTCAACAGACTGGCACTAGAACCAGCTGATGCTAATTGTCCAGCTACAATGATCGGAGTTGTTGTATTTTTCAATAATTTCCATACAACATTATTAGTTTCATCCACCACATACATTGTACCACTTGAATCGAAAAATATCTCATCCACAAATCCTACTTGCAATGAATTCAGTATAGTAATACCTGTTGTATTCCATCGGTAAGTATTTAATGTACCTGAAAAAGTATAGAAATAGTTTATTTATTATCTTAAATATACATTCGACTTCATCAATTTATCTCGCGCCAGCTTAAAACTTATGAATATTTCTTTTATTCGATCGAGATTGATATTTATTGGATTAGTTCCTGATAAACAAATTCTTCTATGATTTGATTCTTTAGTTCTATTATTATGCTCATGAAAAAATCACTCGAGAAACATCTTGCGTATGGGATTTTTATAGAAAAACCTATACGCTAGTAGTATCAATAATGATATCTGATGTAAATAAAGAACAAAATGCGCTTATCCTCATAGCATATTCTACAATAAAAAACTATTTTTTAAAAATCGATCAAACTGTTTGATTGTATAAATTGAGAAGAGCGAATACATATAATGCTTGAGTATTCGAGATGAATTTCAACGTTGTCTGCTAAAGTGGAAATATTATTTTATTGAATAGTATTATGTTAAATAAAGTTCTATCATTCGAATAAATAATACACAAGGGGCGTTAGCGACCGATTCGAGTTTTCTCTAGAAAAATTCGATCCATCACTCTTCGCAACTATGAAATGATGTGGGTCAGATACATCTCGATCAGGTTGAATCAATAATATAATTCACATTAAATTTAACTTAATCTTTTTCAGAACTGATTTTATTTTGAAAAAAAAGTGTTCACGACACGCAATTTCACAAGGATTAGAAATATATACTATGTTATTTATGTCGTAATCATAGAGAGAAAAGAGAACCATACTATAATAAAATCAGCATTTCGATATATAATTCTCTTTTCAAAATAATATCTATTGAGTTGTATGATCAATAACTTGTTTTTTTTTAAATAAACCTTTAACTTGTCGACGAAATCTTCTATTTGTAATAATTGATACATAAAAACTAGTAGTAAAAAATACATATGATAATATACGAATAAATTCAATAACAGTATTTTCTATAGCTATATGTAATTCTGATTTTGACCAATATTGAGTTATATTTGAATAGAGAACTTGAGCAACATATGGTATACGTGTTAATATAGAAATAGCTATTTGTAATAGAAGCATGAATGCAACTTGGGAATCAATCTGTTGAAGATTTGATCGTGTTGTAGTTGCTACCGGTTGATTATTATTAATAGGAAGAACTTTTCCATGAGTAACATTTCTAATATTTCGTAATAAGAAAAATGCCAATATTGCCATTGCTAATGGTACACCTAATGCTGTAAAACCAGCTTCAACATAGCTATCAAATGATGCATAAAAACCTGGTAGAGGATTACAGCTTCCATTTCTAATTTTATATAAAATAAGTCGATGAGCAAAAAATACTAACCAAAATAATGGAATTGCAATACATATTTTGTAAGATAATTTTACACGATTGCTCCACTGGCGGTATTCTTAAATAAAAAGAAAAAATATATTATCTATTACGAGAAATCGTTTCAATACTGATATTCTATGAGATTCTCCATCTTCAATGTTTATTGATTCAATTTTATTTTATAATTGAGACTGATTTGAACTCTATGAATAGTAACTTGATTAAAATAAATAATAATAAAGATGTTCTCGTATTTATTTTTATAACTACACTTTATTCTTCGCAAATAAAAATTCTTTTAAAACTTTTGAAAAGTCGATGGATCAAGTTAATGATTTATTTTTCAATTTTTTCTAATATTATAAGGATAAAAGAGAATCTATAAATATTCTTATAATAATATTGACTTACTATTTGAACGTTGTACAGATAATATTCTATCAATAATTGCAAATGCAAATAAAGTAAGTGAAACTAAAGGATTCCATACAGAATCAAATTGTCGAATTTTACAAATAAAATTATAATGTCCAGTTATTGATATTTGAAAACCATTTTGAAGTATTCTTGTAAGTAATAGAAAATCAATATAAATAAAATCTGATATTGCTTCACCTAATAAATAAATTCCATAAGCTCGTTGACGATATGATCGATGACTATATATAATTACATTTCCAATATTACCAAAATTGCCTAATATCCAAAGAAATGAATCAAACCATATATTTAATTGATAAGGTGCATCTAAAAGAGCACTACTAACACTCTTTAATGTCGTATTCATTGTTAATAGATAGATGAAAAATACAATATATGAATTTTCAATTATTTTATTTAATACGGATAAGTAAAAGTGTTTTCTATTTATCTTTTTCTTTTTCCAGCAGAAAATCTATATCTAGAAAATAATTCCTGGTTTTTTTCGGTATGAAATATATGTATGTCTAAACTAATTATTTTTATATTTACAGCATAGACTTCTTTATATTAAGTCATTCATTCAGTATATAATTAATGATGACATCTCAAATATGATCTGTTTAAAAGATTTTGATAATACTCCAATGTAGCTGAAAATCATGTTTAATAAAAAATTAAATTTTATCAAATAATAAATATTCTAGTGGAAGTACTTGAGAAGAAAATACTTAAATATGAACTTTTATTTCAAATAATAATACTTAAAAAAATATAACAGACAAACTAGTATATCATAAAAGTATATAGAAAATTAGTTCACTGTATTGTTTCTCTGTTATTGCGTTAAATAAAATTTATTATTGATTTATTCTCTCAAATTACAAAAAAATGAGTTGGGAAAATTTTAACAAATTATTTTTTATTAAATCAAAGTTTTAATATTTTCATCATCTCTTCTACAAGTTTGTAGTTTCTTAGAATGTAAACGAAGTCAGTTTTTTTTATCTTGTGTCATTCAAGTATGTTCTATCGTTTATACACACATAGATGGATTTTTTCCTTTTATATATTACAAGTAAGGATTGATAATGACTCATTTGCCACGTTCTCTTGTTCCGTGCACCACGAACTAAAATTGCACAACTTATTGACAGAAAGAGTAGTATATAAAAGCAGTATTATAACTCTTATTTTATTCATTTCTTATTTTTATTCACTCAAAGCTCGTCAAGTACAATATTCAATTATGACTTCATCTCTTCACATTACAAAACCTGATCGACCTGAGTTAGCTAAACATGATGCGTCTATTCTCGGTAAATTTATTTTTGAAGAAAATCATATTTTCATGTAAATAACTTTATAAACATATTCGTATTTAGATCTTGTATTTGCAATGGATTGTACTGGTTCTATGGCATCATATATTCAGAGTGCTAGAGATAATATTCGTGCAATTGTTGAAGAAATTGTCGTAAGTGAAAAGAGTGATGTTCGTTTGGCTCTTGTCGAATATCGAGATCATCCACCTCAAGTTAGTTTAATAAAACAACAACAAAAAATAGCTTCATAAACAAAAACACTGAATTTTTTTTAGGAAGCCACTTTTGTTACACGCGTACATGATTTTACAAGTAAAGTAAATGAAATGAAAAGATGGTTAGAACAGTGTCAAGCACATGGTGGCGGTGATGGACCTGAAGCAGTTGCTGATGCTCTTCATGATGTTCTCAAATTATCATGGCGTATTCAATCTACTAAAATTGCTATTCTTATATCTGATGCACCACCACATGGACTTGATCCAGTTGGTGATGGTTTTCCAAACGGATGTCCTGCTGGTCTTGATCCTCTTCAGATTGTTCGTGATATGGCTCAAAAACATATAACACTCTACACCGTTGGTGTTGAACCACCTATTAGTAATATATCTATCAATATTTTTGTTATATATGATTTTTAAATAACTCTTTTTTTCTATTTTTTATCTAGTGCCTTATCGTGATTTTTTCATGTCATTGGCATATATAACTGGTGGACAATATGTACCAATGATCAATGCTAAATTATTAGCGAAAGTAATCATAGGTGGAGTACGTGAAGAAATATCATTAGATCATTTGATGCAAAATGCTCAAGAAGATATTGATCGTGAAATGAAAAAAGCCGAAGCTGAAGGTGTTGATGAAAAAGAAAAAGCTAAGAGAATAGCTCATTTATTTGCTTCTAAAAATATGTATGTGCAACAAATGGCTAATGTTGCTGGAGCTCATTCAACATTAGCTAAGGAATCATATTCTAAATGCACTAATATGTTTCAAATGCAGCAACAATTTCAAGCGCAGCAACCACCGCCTTCCATGTATTACCAACAGGCAGTTGCTCCTTCCTTTATTAGACCGCCAGTCCCTTTGTCGTATATCCAACAGGCACCTCCTCCGCCATTTGTTCAGCATCCACTTACTGGAGCCTCCTATCAACGGATGCAGCCTCCGCCATATGCTCAGCCGCCACTTCCTGGAGCTTCTTATCAACAGATGCAGCCTCTAGCTTATTCTGCCATTAGTACAGATGTCAAAACAGATGAAATGAATTATGATTTGCTAGCAAATCAAGAAGTGAGCGAGGAACAAGCTGCACGTATTGTTCAAAAATGGCAAAATCGTACATAAATGTGTTTATAGTGTATTTTGTTAAATAAGAAAAAATAAATTTTATTATTGTTAAATAAAAGCAAAACTTAATCATAGAAAGGTTCTACTTGAAAATATAATTGAATAAAAAATGTCTTTTTATAATCATAAATAAGGAATCTGTAAATAAGAAAGAAAGCTTGAATCTGAAGGGCTGTGAGTGTGGATCTTATCTTCACCCATAACCACACCCAGTTAACAATAATAATAAAATATTACTAATAATAATAACGATAAAAACTAGTTGTAATAGCAGCATTTGACGAAGAAAACTTTGAAAAGAATCTTTCAAGTTAACAATTATCTCCAGAAGAAGTAAATGCACTTGAAAATGGATTATACTATATCTATCCCTTAGAAATGATGGACGAATCAAATTTCGTGTGTAATATAGAATATCTTTATGCACGTTTAATGACTTATACAAACTAAATATCGATGTTATGAACAAAAACATACGTCAACACAACTGGATATAGCTGATGAAATTAGATCAATATCAAGTAAAGTTAACAATAAATCAAAACGGGAATTTAAAAATTTCGGAACACAACATAGATCAATAATAAATACATACACTTAAACAGCTAGCAAAAGATTCATCAATTCTGATCATAAGACTGGATAAAGGAAGAGGAGTTGTAATTATGAATCGTGTACTATACATTCAAAAACAATGGAAATGATATTTAATGATACATCATCATTCAGAATGATTGATAACGATCCTACATACGATAACGAAAATAAATTAATGAACTTATAATTGAAATTGAAAAAGAAGAAACTTGTTATTGAACGAGAATACGATACTGCCAGACCAACAGAATCAAGGCAGATAAAGAATTATAGACTTCCAGAAATACATAAACAAAACCATCCAATACGCCAAGTCATGTCAGCAACGTGAAGATTTTCATACCTTATTGAACACGGCAACATCAGAAGTCAATTTTTTCTTCAACAATAGAATGTATGTTCAGTATAATAGTGTTGCAATGAGTGCATGTATTGCACCCGTTCTCGCTGACATATTCATGAATCACATAGAAATTTCATTAATAGACCAACTAAAATAAGAAGGATTCTATAATGGCACAGATACGTTGATGACACGTTTATTTTAATTGAATCAATTAAATTCACAGATGAAGTTGAAAAAAATAACTCATTATCATTCCTTGGAGTTAAAGTTAATCATTCACAAAACATGTTAAAATTTTGGAGCAACTATTTACCGTAGAGATACCTATATGAGGTTGTGATCAATTATTTAACATTTGTCACAATACAATGCAAAAAATAAGTATAGTAAATATGATACGGCGATCACTTAGAAAATGTTCCATTCACAAAGTATTAGCATATAAATTTGAATACATACGAAAAATGACAATGGCTAATTCATATTTATTAACATTTATCGAACAACATATAGCAAGAGGATTAGAAAAGTATCTACAACAGCAAAAGCACGAAGAAAAGATTAAGATAATAGGATGCGGAAAATAAAATGTATTATCAGCAAACATAAACCAGCACTCACAACCACACCCTCAATAATAAAAATAGTAACGTATCAGCAATTACAATACATCTGCAAGAGAAATATCATACAATTGATTGGATAAACACAAAAATGGTATTAAATGAAAATGATCCACATCAACTATTAATTAAAGAATCCTTAGTAATTAAAACTTTTGAACTGGGACTAAATAGGACAACACATTCAGTTCAGTTATACATCTACCCAAATGGAATACATAAACAATGTCCAACCAGAACTAGAAATAAGGAGTAAAAGAATCAAATATAATATATATATATATATATATATATATATCAAACACGTGAAAACTATGTCTTTTTTATCTCTCTTCTATATTTTATGTAGATACGCTATTGCTATTATATTACTAATCATTCCATCTGTCTCTCGCTCTTTTTATTTCTTCATGTAAACTGTCACACTATTTTCTTACTGTAGGAATATTAACAAATTCGATGAAATGTAGTTCATTTTAAACAAATGTAAATCCTAATAATGAACTTCTAAAAGATCGAAACGTTAACAACTATTTTAATTTTTAATAATCAAAATATTCCGTGTCTTTATGTTTCATTTTCAAACATTTATCATGTATGATCAGTTATAAGTATAAAGCTTCGTAAATAGATCAAATGTTAATAGATATTACGTTTCTGGATTCAACTTTTCGGTCTCTTTCGATTTAAAAGTGAATGTGGTCACTTCACAGCGACCTTCGAAATATATATATATCTATAATAATACTAAGGTTATATAGGAAATAAGACTGCTATGAGAATAAGTACATTTTCAACATAAACACAATTTATTCAAGTTTTTCACAGAATACGTCTGCCACTGGCGAAAGTAACAATACAAAAAAAAAGAAAAAAAAACTGTCTTGATGTTACGAATCAATAATAAAAGAACAGTAATGATTGATAGATGATTTTAATTCATTGTTGTTGTTCATCAAACTATTTTTTCTAATGTTTAACGAGTAGATAAGCTTTCTTTAATTAATTTACGACGAATCTAGACGTTTCCGGAGATTAAATGAGTGAATTTGTTTAATGATATGTTTAACTAAGATCGACTTTTTTTGATAACTTTCTAATGACTCATTTAGTTTTATCAATTTCTTCCCGAATAGACAAGAATACATTTCTTCAAGTATAAGTTTTTTAAAACGCTATGTTGATGTTCATACTTAATAAAGATTTGTGATAAATACGTACCATCTGTATACCAATGTTTCCGATAGTAATTCATGGCAAATAAATGTAAAAAATATCATTTTTTAGTATAAGAATCATGCTACCATTGAATGTGTTTAATCGGATGTTAACAAATACTTCATCATATTAGGTGATAATAGTATCCGTTCAACTCTATTGTATGCTTCTAAATAGGTAGTTTCTTTATATTTACGGTTGTCCATCGAATAAAATAATGAGATACAAATGAAGAGTGTACGAGGTAAATCTAATTCTATTTTTGACATTGATGTCTATTATACAGCACGTCAAGCTTGCATTATTTGGTCTTCTGTAGTACAATCGGTGTATTGATTATGTCAATATTATGACATGTATCGTTAATAAGTTGAGAATATTTAATATATCATCGTTTTCATAGTCTATAATATGATTCTATTTTTGAATATCAACTATTAATTCTTTTGATAAAGACATCGATGTTTTGATTTTTCGTAAAAATCCAAAAGACATCGTCGACGCAACGCTCTAATGCCGATTTATTAGTCGAAATTTTATTTTATTTAATTTCAAAATTAGCCATAAAGATGTTTGTTAATGCTGGCGCTAGAGGTGATCCCATTGCTATTTCGTCGCACTGTATATACATTTGATACATGAAACGAATATGTTTGTCACAAGAGCAGTAATCTGAAAAATTTTCTTCATTAATTCGTCATGATTAAAAGATATTGATGATAGCCCTTGTTTTTAAAACACCATCTTTAATTTTGTGTCAATCGCTTCATAGTCAGAAACTTTAGTATAAAAAGACTATTAACGTCAAAATGGATCATAATTTGATTTTTGCTGTTAATTATATTCGTATGTTTTCTTAATGAAATAAGATAAATCACATACAAGAGGGTAAAACAAACTTGGTCGATTATCTTTAATCAGTTGAACCAGATATCTTGATAATTATATTTTTGTGGATTTTACATTGACTGTACATAATAGCTATGAATGAAGTAGAATGAATCTGTTAAATATAATCGGTGTTGTTTGAAATGTTTTTCTTCTTGACAGATATAACTGATATGTTCCAATAACTATATACATTCTGTAATAAATATAAATAAAGATATTAGAATGACATCAAGATTTTTAATATTAAGTTCACTATCTATCTTCAAGCCAATGAACTTAGTGTTGTTATGAATAAAGGTAGAAATCGTGAGAATATATGTTGAATCAATATAATACCCGAATATCTCAAATCGAGTATAGACTTTTAGAAAGTACGCGTTCTAATTAGACACTTTTATCGAGCGTCCCTCTTTTCACATAGAAACTATTGTGACAATTTCTCACATGATAATTCAATAGCAAAAAATAATATTTTGTTATTCATATTATTGATTTATAAGCTTACAAAAACGTTCATTTCTTTCCTTGAATTATTTCTAAATTATTCGAAAAAATATTGAATATAAAACAAGTATCTATTTTCTTCGGTATGAAATGAACACGTGGAGTCGGCACATGTATATTAGTACGTTCACTCTCCAAATCTTCTTTTTCTTCTCCATGTGACTACGTATATATTCTTTTCTAATCTTAGTTATATTGGATTTTTTAAGAAATAATTGTTCTCTATAGTGGTGATGCACTTTATATCGCTATACCAGACATTCGTTAGATATGCATTTTTTATTTAATATTTTATTTTCTAAGAAACGAACGAGCTACATAGTATGTAAAAATAGATCGATCAATAAAAATCCGTTTTGTCTTCATAACACATTAAAAAAATTTAATAGTTATCATCTATTAAATAGAAATAACTGACATTATTATTTTGAAACTATTTTGCAAATAAATAATCGAGTTTTATTACTACATTGTTTATGTAATTTTGCTATTCAAATATAAGATAAAGATAAGTATCTTTAGACGTTCCCAATAAATATCTATATTATATTGTACCTTTTTCAAGTAAAACATGTAATGTTTTTTGTAAATTACATATATTACGATTCATACTAAACAGTTCTTCTTTAATTTCTTTTACTTCATTTTTGAATGCCATCATTTGTTCAATTGCTTCTTTTGCCTGAAGATTAGTATTTTGCTGTAAAGCCATTAACTCAATAAAACCTACACATTGATCATCTAAATTTCGTTGTTCTTGTCTAATTTTTTGAAAATGATGTATTGATCCAAATAATTTTCGATGCGCTTGAAAATATTGAAAGGATGTATGTTTACTTTGTCGTTTTAAATACCAGACTTTTATTGCAAATTTTATTACATTTGCTGCGTAGTTTCTACGATTCCTAATTAATTTAGTGTTCAATACAAAGGTATGAACATATTTTTCATCTCTAGTTAAGAGAAGTTTTTGTGCAATAATAGCAATAAGAAGAGCAGATAATATAAGACCAAACAAACCAATTAATGCAGCAATACCTAATAATCATCATTTATTGATACAAATTGAAAAGATTTAAAAAAATAAATCAACTATATTTAACATACTTCGTCCACAATATGTTGTGGGATATAGATCACCATAACCTACATAATAATATAAGTAAGATTAATATTTTTTATTAAAAATTTTCTTTTTATAAACATACCAACAGTAGTAAATGTTATAATAAAAAGCCACATAGCATCAGAAAAAGACATATGTTCTCTTGTGATTTTATAATCACATGCACGTAAAGACCAACTTCCAATAAGAAATCCAGTGATACAAAATGTGAACAAACATCGTGTTGGCCATTGTTCAAGATAAGTTTTTATAAGAAAATATAAATCAACTGCTACATGATTGAGATATCCAAATGATCGTAATGTTATATCACGAACTAAATGTGAATGTAACATGATACAACGACCAACGAGATATAAACGTAAAAACACTATTGATATAAAATTTATTATTTTTAAGAGAACACAACTAATTAACTTACTTGGCAGACCAAGTCCAACATCAACTGCTGTATATGATAGAGAGTAAGAATTTGATTCAGATGAATTTGAATTGATTGTTTCAGGATTAAATTTAGGATAAGATCGAGGTATAGGATGAATTGCACAAATTAATATCTCAATTATTATTAACAATATTTTCTTTGATGTCATTGCAATACTCCACTTTTCAAGTGAATTACGATACGAATAAAGAGTTATATCTAAATGATGGTAATATAAAATATGAACCAGAAGAATAGCCGTAGTAAATGTAATTATTAATTTAATAAACCAACTAACTTTTGAATCTTTATCATACATATGAGTAAAATTTAATTCATTTTCAATGATCATAAGTAGAATACCCAAAGTACCCAAAAAACACATCATATTACTTATTAATGCACTAGAATAAAAAACTAAGATGACAGATAAACAATCTATAAATATTACTTACAGTCGAACATAATAGTATTCTCTCACACATAGTCGTCGTCTAAGATAATTTTGTGAAATTTTTTTAACTGTTACTTGTTGTCGTTTAGGTATATGAGCATGTTCATATTGATTGTCTGTTAATTGAGTAGGAGACGTCAATGGATTTGAATTAGGAGTTATATGAATTATCGTCGGTAATGATAGGATCTGAGTATCCAAGTTTGTATCATTGATAATTGAAGAAGTACAAGTCGTAAGATTATTGCTGGTTAATGAATAAGAATTTTCGTCCGAAGTCATCGAAAATTCGTTCAGTATGCAATAAATATTAGTTTATAAAAAAAGTTATGTCAAGACAGGAAAAGACTCCATGACTAAGATTGTTAATTGTGATTTACTTTGTAAATGTAGATTCATAAAAAAATACTATGCTTCATTACATTGATATTGTAAAATCTATAATAGTCAAAAAGACAATGATATTATTTTATCAGCTTTTTTTGATATATATTTGATTATATCTTTCAATATGAAAAAATTTCTAATCTCAACAAATTAAGATTTGATGAGCAATCAATATAAATAGTAAATAGAATGTAGCGATACAGGTAAAAATAATTAAAAAAAACAGTACCTTCTTCCTCTTCACTATAACTCACACAAAAAGTAGCTGCGTAAAATATTTTTTTCATATAATTATGAGACGTACGCATATTCGCTTATTGATAGAAAGAAAAAAAAATGCACTAATGACCAATTTATAAATGATAATTCACGTGATAAATGACTAAAATATACGGTTATGAAGCAAATGTATAATATTTACGTTGATAGGCTTTAATAAAAATAGGATTATTTACATCGAACATGTGCTTACCCATATCTTTTTTTTTGTAAACAAATACAGATATCATTCTGATGAAAAGAAGAGTTACTTTGAATTGCATTTATAGACTTATATCAAGCAAAATACGAAGAATCATTTAAAAAATTTCAAATTAAAAAAACAAAACTTTATATAATGAAAATTTTTGAATAGTAAAATTATGAAACAAAACAGAAACAAGTTAGAGTATAATGAAATATTCGTTACAAATGCAACTAAAACAACAGTACTATTCGAAGAATTAGTCATAAGAGAAGAAAAGTCTTTGAACTACAATAAGTATAAATTACATATACAAATATTCTTTTCAATATAGTTATACGTGCTTCTACATTACAATGAAGTAAGTGACATGCGAGTGCTCAATAACTCTTCTCTTAAGATAATTCATAGAATAGTTCTAATGAATACTTTTATTTAGTACAACAGTATATTCTCATAAGAATAACTTTGAAAATATCTTTTTTGATACATTCGTAGAGACAAGTATTATATTTTTACCATTTTCAATGATATGGAATGAATATTATACAATGTTTCGTGTATTATTAGTCCAGAAATTTAATATCAGTGATTACAACGTTTATTTTTAAATGAGAATATATGTTCATAGTGATCTGGGATATAATAAATAAAAAAAACATGATCTATAGTTGTCCTTGTATGTCACAACGAGCACTATCATCAGGAATGATAGAATATTATGCAATGTTATGCGTATATGTTACGAATTAGCTTGTTCTGAAAAAACAAACAAACATAACTGTCATGATCAAGAATCTATATACTTTAACTTTTGATATTTGTTTTTTTTCTTTCTCTCTCTCTCTCTCTTATATACTTCAAGGCCATAAATATTAAGAACCATGTTCTTTTTCGTTCTGCTTTTTTCTAAATACTATGAAGTAAAAATGAAAATTATGCCTGTTGCCTTTTTTTCACTATCATTTATTCAGTAGTACTTTCCTTCAACTGTCATACTGCGTTACTTAAAATATTTGCCCACCAAAATAATATTATTTTCACATTAAAAATCAATATAAATCGATTTAGCAAGTTAAAATATTTTTATTTACCACCTATGTTATGGTACAATAAGTGATAAATGATTACCATAAAATCTTAAATACAAATAACGATATTTATGGCATCACATATTAATATTTAATTGTTTTTATTTGACTCGATCGTACTAGATGAATCATATATATAAAGCTTTGAATGAATTATGATAGTACATTGATGTCATATAAAGGTAAAGTATAAAAACAACTTTATGTAATTCTAGTCAATGACAGAGAAAGAAAGTTTTATATGACAGCTGTTACTAAATGAAGTTTAATTCTTTTTAGATATCGAAATCAATTCGTTTTACTTATTTATTTTTCTTTCATACAAGTAACATTAGATACTCTTCTGAATGAGTAGTAACATTCAATTGTTTATTTATTTTTTATTTCTATTATTTATATATAATTTAAATGGTGAGTTTACTCCAAATACAGCTGATTTTAATTCGTATGGTGTAAAAATTGCAATGAACGAATTTGTTTTCATTGAAGTTCACAATGATTATGATCCACCAGTATTTCTCATTCAATTTGCACCTTATAATTATACATCATCATTCTCACAATGTTTTATTAGTTTTCCAAATGCTCTCGATCATTATATTTATACTGTAACTATTGCTAAAAATCAAACACAATTTTTTTTTGCTGGTGAATTGATTAATGATAGAAATGGTACATTTGTTGGTGTAGGAATATATAATAACCTATCGACAACATGTAATACTAAATATTCTTTTTCTCTACAATATTTCTATAATTATGAACATCAAGAGTATTATATTATTGATGTTGAATCTAAAGGTCGTTTTGCTTATGGTTTTTCAAATACATTTATGTTTATTTTTGATTCACATAATACTTCTGTATTAAATCTATGGAATGCAAATGAAACATGGCCACATAATACATTTATACCTCATGCTATTGATTTAGCTGATACATATGGTGTTATTGCAGGTTTTATTCATAATCCTACTAATACAACAGCAGCAGTCTATTTGCCAATGATTTATTTAATTAATTTTAATTCATCAAATAATCGTCCAATTATTGTTGATCAGTATGAACCTAATGGTACTATTGGTACATGGCAATATTTATTAATAAATTCAGATGCTGATACATATGCTGCTAAATATGATATGTCTGTTAGTATAAATGAATATGGAAATATTTTAGTTGGAATGCAATTTATTAATCGAGTTTTTCTATTTTCTGTCAATAGAATAAATATAAATAAGTTAAATTTTCTTAGTAGAAATACAAATGGTAGATCAATTGGAAATGGAAAAGGTGTTGCTTGGTTAGATAATGGCATAGCTGCTATTATAGTTAATACTTATTCACTTACTTATGAATGGTCATCATCTGAAATCTATTTGTTTGATATTCAGAATGATGGTTATAATTCCAATAGTACTCCTTTATCAATTTTTCCAAATAGGCATCAAACAGCACCATTAAGTCTTAGTTTAGTGTTTATAAATATTGTTTCATCACCGTCATCATTAGCTCTACTTGATAATTTAGGAAATGTACTTATAGTTAATCCAACACCAAGCGGATATTTTCCGACTATTAAAGATACAGGATCAATGCCTATATTTACCATACCTCATATATGTCTACCAGGTACTTATAAAAATCGAAGTGGAATTCATGATTGTATCTTATGTCCAACGGGTACAAAAAATCCCGGTAATTCTAGTTTACAATGCATTTCATGTTTATCAGGATCATTTTGTCCACTTGGTTCAATTAATGATGTATCACATTCAGCATTAGAAACAATCATGCAAGCAACTGCATATCCGACATCACCAGAAAGTACAATATTCGATGAAATTCTTATTCAAAATATGTTTAATATTGGCTCAGGTCATTGTTTACTTGTATCACCTTTATTTTGGACATTAATTGTCGCAGGTGTAGCTATTATTATCATTATTATAATGGTTGTATTAAAAAATTGTGTAAATCATCCACGAAGTCAAAGAATACGAAATATATTAAAATGGTTTTTTAAACATACGGATTTAATTGGTGAAGGTGAATTATGGTTTGGTGGTTTAGCATCATTTGCTGTTATTGTTTTAGTTAGTTTTGCATATTCATTTAGTAATAATTTTTTAAAACAATATCCAATTGAAACCTCATCAGACTCACATTTTGCATGTGATTTATCATTAAGAAATGCAAAATTTCAAACAAATATACAATCATTATCTATTCCTGTAAAAGAAGGTGTACAAAAAATGTTTGATTTATTAGATAATCAAACATTTTATTTAAATATTGAATTTGTAAATACATTAATTGATTGTGATGTTATTTCATTACAAGCTTTATTTGGAACAAAATGGTCTCCGATCCGTTGGATAAATTGTACGAATCAAAATTCTATTCTATCATTATCTATCCAACTTCCTTATCATCATATATCTGTACAAGTTCTTTTAGCTGATACACAAACGATTGGTGGTCTGCGTATTGGTTTATCTGCAGCGGGTGAAGATATTGAACCTTATGATTTAGAAGATTTAAATTTCTATCAATCATTTTTTAAACAAGGAGAAACTTTAGGACAAAATTTACCGGTTACTCTCGATATAACAAAAGTAATCAATGAAACAAATGCAATGATTGGTGAAGAATCAAATTTTCATGGAATATTTATTCCAACATTTGTAGTCGATATAAATAGTTTATTTTTAACACAAGATCAATATGTTCGTTCAACATCAACATTAACAACGTTAACTATTGTTATTAGTGAAACACCATATTATGTAAAAAATTTACAACAACCAATTGCAAAACGATCGGAAATTATTTTTCATAATATTTTATTTACAATTGTTTGTTTGGAAATTTTTGGTCTTCTATTTTTATTATATAAACTTTTTTTCAGACCATTACTTAATTTATGTTTTCCTCAATATACAACCAAGAATAACAAAAAAAAATTACATCATGAACCAGAATTAACTGATATGTCATGTGCTTTCTAAAAGATTTTAAAATACTTACATATTCAAATACTATAGTTAAATAAATTTATTTTGAAATAATCAGCTTTTTTTCAATTAGATAATCAAATATGATTTATGATTATGTATTGTTATAGTAAAAGGATCGTTTTCTATACTTTGGTTAACATTGATATTCAGATGACAGCATATTGACTAATAGTAAGTGAATCGATATACAAGCTGTACAAGCAATTATTGTCATTCGATATATATATATCATCATTAGCATTGAAGAACGATAGAACGAAGCAGAAGGTAATCATGAACAGAAGAATGTTAATAAAAATTACCACGTTATAGAAACTGGAACTTATATCCATAATTGTGTAATAAAAAAAGATAAATGTGTCTTTTATAGCTTGACATATGTACTTTATTCTAATAGAATGCAAACTACTTCACATAATTAAGAAATAAAATTATGTGAGAATATTTCTGAATAGATTAATTTTAGTCAACGGATTACTTTATAAAGAAAAATAATAAATCAATTGATTTATAGTACTAAAAATTTCTTATGTTTTTCATTTTAATCTTTGATAAGTCTTGTAAATACAAAGTCAATTATTTAATTTCTTTTTTTTTTCTTACATATCACGCATGTCTTTAATTGGAGGGAACAGAAGTTAATCGACAGTAGCGATATTTAGTTCGCTTGACAGAGCCAATCGGAATACATATTTTATGATGATAGTTGAGGAAATCTTTTATAATACAGAACAGAAAAGAAAAGAAATGCCTTTGAGTCATCTTTCTCTCGTCTAAATATTAGAAAAAAAAGAACTACATATTTCACCAACATCTATAAAACAAGCTTCGTAACAAAAAAGAAGAGAACGAACGTAAATATTTTTCTTCCTGAATATATAGTAATATCACGAGAAAGAAAAAGTTGTGAACTACTTCAGTAGAATAATGAGTAAATATGATGCATCTAGTCTAGAATTAGAAGAACCATTTACAATACAAATTGCAAGACCAGTTTCTACTACAAACTATAATATTAAATCATTTATTCGACGTATTTTTAATCTTAATGATGTACCAAATAAAAAACAACATCTTCCATTATTTATCATTGCTATTAGTATTTTACATATCTCCATTTATTTCTCACGATTCATTTATGATAGCAAAAAAGATCAACATTTCGCAATGACTTTATATCATCTTTTCAAACTTTATATACCATGTATGCGTCCAACATCTCATTTTATTCGCAGTCGTGTTGTTAAATGTATTCGATTGACGACGAATGGAACGTGCTACTATGATGAAGTACTCAAACAAACATGTTTTTCTTTCTTATATCCTAATCAATTATGGCGAATGATTACTGTTAATTTTTCACATTTAGAATGGTTACATTTATTAAGTAATCTTTTAGCACAACTTGTACAAGGTATACCGTTAGAACGTAAATATGGTTCAATTTGTATAGCAATTATTTACTGGCTTTCAGGTTTAGGTGCTAATTTAAGTTTCATGACATTACATAGAACAGAAGGTAAATTAATTATTTATGATCTTTCTTTTTTTTTTTATGAATGAGCGTAAATAGATAATAATGTTTTGAAATATATAAGGATTTATATGACGATATTTGAATAGAAAATAGTTTATTATTTTAATAATTACTAGTTATAAAATTTTAATGGGAATATGCGAGTGACGGGTGGAATTTTTTGCCTTTTCTAAGTAGATGTAGATTATAATCTCATGATAAATGCAAATGTCATCCTAGTTCTTAATGCATTTGAAATAAATCATTCTATTTATTTTCTTTAGAAGCTACAGGAGCTTCCGGTTCTTTGTACGGTTTAATGTTATTCTTAATTGTTGATCGTCTTATTGCAATTCAAGCAAATGTTGAACAACGTCGTTTTTTAATCTTACAATTAACCTTACTTTTATTACCTCATATTGTTGTTAGTATACCTCTAATAATTAAATTCAATGTAGCTCATTCAGCTCATGTTGGTGGTGGTTTAGTTGGCTTTCTCATCGGTATCGGTATGCTTGGTTATCCAAGATCATGGAACAACAGATATTGCATCCGTCAAATAACATGTCGACTCATTGCATTCATTCTTCTCTGTATATTTTATGTAATAACTATCTCAATTTTTTTTATACAAGATGTTCCTGTCGTTTATTCTATTTATTACAGCCCGAACCCGCAAATATATTTAGAATAAAATGTAATACAACTGATTTTTTATTCTGAATCTACGGATAATTATGAAGAAATACATGTTCATTTGTTAAATTATTTTTCATTTTTACGTTCAAATTCATTGATATCAACGATAAAAATGTAAACAAACTTTTTAATGCGTTATATTTTACAATCTTGAAATAATCCGATCCATGCTTAATTATTTCTTTTCTTTATTGTTTTTGTCTTTTTACTTGTAACTTCAAAAAAAAACTCTTCTCGTCAAAAACTGGATCAATATGGATAGTAACAAACTTTAATATTGATTTTTTCTATATATATTTACTGTAGATGATCAGTACAAATTCAATATCAGATGGGATGAACATATAAATGATGTTCGAAAAGAGTCAGTATTATCTATCATTTTCAGTTATAATTGTTTATTATTCATACTATTTAAAGTCTATAATCATCCCACTTTTGTCTCATACGGATTATAATTATGTGTTATTATGCATACTATAAAAAAAACATCTTTTCTCTGATTCAAAAGAGTTCACACAATGTTTCGTACTGGTTATACTTTGTTGATCGAGAACTAAGAGAAATATGACGAAGATATCTTGATAAAATTTCATATATTGATCTGATTCTTTTTTGTTGTTTATTTTTAACTAGTATGATCTACAGAAACTACTATACGTTTATCTCGTTACAAGCACGACAGTTTGACTAATATAATTTAAAACTAGAATATATCGATGGTAGTAATACTCTACATTATCTACTGAAAAAACTAAATCAACTGAAAATGATTTCTATCTAATGAATAAGATAACTTAGAAAAAAAAATTATATTTATAAAAACAACAGTAAAAAATAGAAGATTTCCAATATTAATACCAATGATCAAAATCATATGCAACAACAATAAATTAATATTATCAAAGATTCTATGTTTAAAATAATATAAGTGCTATATAAATTCATCAAATTAAAACAAATAATAACCATTGATTAACATGAATCAAATTTAGATATCGATCAGATTTTATAAGTTTATCGATTCCTAGACTTCAAGATAGAATACCCTAGTATTTGTTGTTCTAAAAAATGTCATAGGTTGATAACAGTCAGCTTGAATTATATTGATTTGTGTCGATAAAGATATTTTGGCTCAATTAAATCCTGCATAGTAAAAATAATCTTTTCATCTTTGTTATATATTGACTTTTTCTTGACTATTTTATTAACTCATTAAAACATTTAAAATTAATGCAAAATAAAAATAAAATTTATATTCATATAGAAGTTTTATATATTTCTTGTTTGATTTATCGTCCACGGCAACTGAGTAGCACACTAAGTCCTTGTAATTGGGGACTGTCGATGTAACTGTCACATGCATAGCAGAAAACTGAATTATCTGAGAAGCTTAGACAAATATTATGTCCAGTTGTTTCATGATGTTTTAACATATGTTTTTGGTGATAACGAGAACAGCCAACCTATTCAAAATAAATAAAATATATGTAATGACATAGAATTTATTGATGAATATCTTACAAATTCACAATTTTCATGTAGACAAGCCCAATTTTCTTGTGTTTTATTACAATCAGTACATGGTGGTTGTTGATTTTCATTTGTTTGATTTGGTTGAAGTAAGATATAAGCACGGTCACCCAAATGAGGACAATCATATTTAGGTTCGACAACAAATGGCTAAAAACAACGAAGAAATTTTTAAATCGATATTATTAATGATCGTAGATAAGTATCATTTTTTACTTACACCAATTCGGTTATCTTCATTCATTTGTTCAGAAGCTGAAGTCTTATTTGATTGAGTCATTGTTTTTTCGTAATAGTTGATTTGAAATAAATGTAGTGCAAAATGATTAAAACGTTTGCTTTATATACATGCATTCACATAGGTTGCTTAAGTATGGTGAAAGATTACAAAAACGTGGCAAAGAAAAGTATACATGTGTCATTTGTCTTTATTTTGTTGGTAATATGATTCAGAATAAAAACTATACATACTCAATATGGCAGTTAATACTCACAATCGATGTTGTAAACAAGTTGTGCAATTAATATATGCAATAAGTTTTATTCTGATTCATATCTAGGCGTGTATTTTATCGCTTTTCTTTTGGTTAAGTAGAACGGAAAAATATTATTTTCAAGGTGAGTCACCATTACCCCTAGTACAAATATAGATAATTGACAACGATGCGCGAGGCCTTCCATATGTGGGTCGATTAGTGCTTTTAAAAGGTTTAGAATATTGAACATTCGAAATTTTTATGAGTAATTGATATTGATATTTAAGCATATACAATTTTATAAAAAAAAAAGATATATTTTATTTTAAATATTTGTTCTTTTAATAAGTGATGATTCTTGTTGAATTTTTGCTTGCAAAGGTGATGCATTAACATAAGCAAATTTTTGAATGATTAATGGACGTTTTGCTTTTTTTGGTCGTTTTTTTGTTGAGTTTTTTTTAATTGAGATTTTGCTGGATCAATACGAAAACAATATTTAAGTATATCTATAATGACGAAGAACATACAAACTCCGACAATAAAAATAATTGATATATAACCAATTGATTTCGAAACCATTTGATGAATAACCATTGTTTTTTGAGTTATTTCACAATGTCTTCCAGTAAAACTTTCACTAAGACATTCACATGTATAATCGAGTAATAATGATCGACATATACCAGAATTAAAACATGTTACATTTTCACAATAGTTTATCTTTATTTCACAATAAAGACCTTGCCATCCAGATTGACATGAACAATTAAATGTTGTTGCTGCTCGTTCAATACATGTACCTAAAATATAATTGATTTATATTTTTATGAAAAAGTAAACGAAAATATTTTATACCATTATTCCAACATGTATTAATTTCACATTCACTACCACTAAAATCTGATGTACAATTGCAAGTATAACCATAGAGAGTTTCATTATCATTGAAACAAGTACCATAATTTTGACATGGATTGAGTATATCACATGGTGCGATTGAACTACTACAATTCATACCAATTTTGTATTCATTCGAGCATGGTGGTGCAACAAAAAAAGGTAATAGTGAGAGTGATTGAGCTAAAAAATCAAAAAAAAAATAATAAAATAGAAAATATTATGTCGGCAAACTTGTTGTAAACTGATCAGATGACGTAACTGAAGTAAAATCTTCAAAAAATTAAACTTTTATTTGAGTTTGAGAAAGAACAAGGTTACCGTAATGGTTTGTCACTGAACTCGTTTCATATGTTGTTTTTGATAATGAAGTTGTACTAGTAATGCTTATCAATGAACTCATTCCAGACGTTGTTTCTTGATTGGTTGTTCCTATAAAGAAAGACATTAGAAATATATCTAATAATTTCATTATCTATGATAAATGGAATTATTATAATTTTGAAAGCTTGATTTTTGAGTAAGATGAAATCGATAAGTAAATTAGTATAAGTTGTGTCCTCCTCAAAAGGTAATCTATTTATTTTAAAAAATAATGATTATTTTTTTTCGATTTTATTAGAAAACGATATGAGAAAAAATGTATCCTAATCTTAGATACCTCTCTGATCAAATACAGTTGTGTCAGTTGTCAAAAGATTTTGGTTAATAATTGTTGATGAAATGCTTACTAGAATTAAGAATAAGTTAATATAATAAAAAGAGAAATGAAATAGATGAGAATTACCTCCTGCACTTGTTGTTGTCATCATCGATTGTTGTGTTGTATGGTCATCTACATAAAATAAATTTCATTCGCATAATATTCTCCAAATAATTCAAATAAAATATCGCCTTACATAAAAGTTCTCAAGAGTAATCAATTATATACATATTTTAATTGAAAATAAGCAAACGGAAAAATGTATGATATAATTTGAATTTCTCTCTATAACTATTTTCTTCAATCGAATAAATCATATGTACTTATCACATAAATTGTTCAATAAATCAAATCTTTGAGTACGATTGTTTCCATAATCAGTGACAAATATATTTCCGTGACTGTCGAAATAAAGAGTCCTTGGAAGAGACAATATATCAGACGATAAACCAGGTTGATTAGGACATCCAATTATACATTGAGAACCATTGAGTCCTGATCTAACAATACGATTATGACTACTATCCACAATATAGAGTTGGTTATGAGAATCTAAAACAATTCCACGAGGACAATTGAGTAATCCATTTCCTGCAACTGTTGTTCCATTTGATTGTCCCAATAAAAACAATTGAATTCGATTGTTTCCACAATCTGCTACATATAAATCAAAATTAACATCAACAAAGATTCCACTAGGATTTTGAAGCGTATCTGGCGTGGATCCAGCACCATTTCCACCAGCAGCAACTGTCAATGTACTTGAAGGATCATTCAACAATTTTTTGACAACTTGATTAAGACTACTTATTGAATAGTAAAGTGTATCATTAATATCAACAAACAGACCGTAACATGCTGAATTAACAAACATTGCAGTAGATCTGTTACTTCCATTATTTGTCCATTTATCCACTCGACCATACGAGTATGCATTATCAACATAAATATCACCATTAGTTGTAACAAATATAGAATATGGATTTGACAAATTGGCAGAAAGTGTCGTTAATGAATTAGAACTTTCATTAGACCATATCTGGATGCTACCACTTACATTATTAGGAATATATATCGTGTTATTGGTATTGATAAAAATACCACTATAAGCTCCAGCAACATAACTTGTTATGAAATTTGTTCCATTTAATTCCCATGATGCATTTGGACACAATCTTGGTTGATTATAAGAAACAGCTAAAAGACAAGAAAAAAAACATATTTAATTATTGAAATCATTAAAACTTTGATATTTATTGTAAGATTATAAAACTTTTGCAGCTTAAACTATCGATGAAGTAACAAACTATATTTTTACTATCAAATAAATAAATACCCTTAAAATAGAATTAAAATCTATTCATCGAAAATTTCATATATTTCAGAACATTTATAAATCGCGAATAAATTCTTAAGAGATATCGCATTACGAGAAAATATTTATCACAAAACTAACTATCTGATTACCTGATAATTGTTTTAAAATCATCATAATTATCCATAATTTATATTCAATCACCAATACCATTGTAAACAACTCAAATATTTTTTATTGATCAACTTATTTGAAGAAAATGCGCAGTGAAAACAAATGAACTATTTTTTCTCTTAAATTTATTTATTCATTGTCTATAAACATATATTTCAGACAAAAATATTTTTAAAAATTACAAAAAATATGCAAGTAGGAAATCCCGAGAGACATATACCAGTGTCCTATAAAAGAGTTTTTCGTCTTATTATATTTGCTCGACTGTAAGAAAAAAAATTAGATAAAAACAGTTTTATTTATTCTATAATACTGGAGTATTTCTTTTAATGCAATTCGATTGAGAATTATTTAGTACTTGATTTTTTGTTGACTTTCATCGACTGTTTAATGAATAAGAAAAAAAGTCTTTCGCTTAAATTTTTGAAAGGTATTATAAATAAGAGTTTTTACTCATTTTATGAGTATTTACAAGAAGTCGTTTGGTAAAAAAGATGTTTAATATTTTGAAGTAAATATAAAACAAACAAGATCTTTTTTAGGACAAAAAGAAAAAGGGATAACATCAATTTATTTACTTTAATATCCTAGTCTTTTTCAAACAATAATGACTCGTTTTTAATGGGAATAATTTCTTTTCTTATATTTCGAATATTAATTATCATGTCTGAACTTTGATAGTATATAATAGAAAAATAGACATAATTATTAAACTGTCTAATTTAACTTTTTGATATATCAAAGACCAAATATATTTTTCTTCAGATAATTCGTTAAAATTAATGAGTTCACTTACTTTTTCTGGATTATTCTACTTATATCTTTTATTGATTATTGAGATGTGATCTTTTAATAACGGTTTTCTTTTAATTAATAAATGTATTTCATCAGAGTTAATTGCTATAGTTTTTCTTTAATTCTTATAATACAAAAATAGAACTTATGATATATATGTATTCTTTTCAACTTGACTTATCTTTCTCATGTCTTTTATTAATCAAAGGTATACTTCTAATTAATTTTCTATATAAGATTTAATCTACTCATATTTTTAAAATAGCCTATATTGATTTTCCTTTTTCCTTTGTTGACACATCATCGTATTCTGTATAAAGATCTTCTCGATTGATAGATATTCATTTATTGACTTTTCACATAGACTATACGAGTAAACAAAACATTCAAGAGCATATATATTTTTACAACAGTTTCCTTTAAAATAAAAGATGATATATTGAAAACAAGTTTTAAACCTTATATGTCTTTATAATTTACATATAATATTAGTCTTTAAAATACTTTCATAAATATATTTGTATGTAATAAATAAGTACTATATTGATATTGATATTGATATTGATGTTAACAGTCGTTCATTAGTTATTTATTTATGCATGCGGCATCACTTGATTATTAACAATTCCTGGTCTTCCTTTACACCGATTCCAATAGATCTTAGATAATACATAAACAAATTGTCGACGAAATCGTTCCGATGTACACATGTATATGTAAAATGGATTCTAAATATATATATAATGAGAGAGATAGAAAACAAATAATGAAATATTATAAATCAATATTTACTGCAAAA
>CAJNOI010000068.1:275529-289257 GCA_905250115.1 Adineta steineri | reverse complement strand
AGAAGATTTCCTATGATTATCATTAAAAATGATTTTCATTTTGAATACATATTAACAAAAGAAACCTAGACAGGTTCTACTCATCATAAAATCTTAATCGACCATAATTCATGTTTAATTAGAGGAATAAACGATCAGTCGCAGCCGTATATCTCATTTTTTGAAAAACGGACTTGATTCAAAGAGTTTAAAGAGTTGTGACGTCGCATATTCGAGAATTATTACACTTTTAAAATTATCTTGACAAAGCAACCTTACTATTCCCGAACAATCAGGGAAATTGATGTTATGAAAAAATTGATCCTCTTTCTAAAGTGTATTCAGCAAGTTTAATAGCATAACCAAACTGCTATATGTTTCGGCTCACCCCGTACCACGACTATACGAAAAACGATAATTCATTTAAAATGATACCATCCTACACAGCTCCTAAAATTTTTAGGGTCGTACAACTGCATATGGATCCTAGCTCACGCTATAACAAGCAAATAACGCCATGTTTGCATTCACAAGTCCTTTACTGAATAGGTGTTGTTAGGTCAAATGTGTAATTAAGATTTCTATTTAGCTCAAGAACCGAATCACTTCACAGTTTCGCAAAAAACCATAAATCTCACTTACTACACTTAGGACAAACTATTTAAATCAACGCCTAGTCGTTCGTCGGCCTCCCTTCGGTCGGCCACTCACGGCTAGCCGTTACCATATATGATATATTTTTCTATCTATCATCTGTTACATTAGGATTTTTCACGTGCACCAAAACTATTTCACTCATAACATATCGACTCGCAATCGAAAACTTCCAACTTTTAGATAGTACTATGTATTGTTCATCATGGTTTCCAATTTCTTCGTCTTCTGACACAACGATATGCTGCCGGATTCTTTCTCACATTAGTACTCATTAAGTGCTCTCAAAGAACCATTTGAACTAACTAAGACTCATTACAAAGCTGTGCTTTAAAACAACCTTTAAAATTAACGTCTACCTGTTCGTCGGCCTCCCTTCGATCGGCCACTCACCGCTAGCCGTTTCCATGTTTAACCCTACTATTTCCTCCACTATTAGATTAGCTTTGAAGTGAAGAGGTGCAGTTTGTGTGAATTTTTCTTAGAAGGATACTGAGTATTTGATACTATGATTCTCAAGAAGAAACTAAGAAAAGGAGAACTGTGTTGAAAACTGTTACGAATACAGTATATTAGATTGTCCCATAGGAAGGATCTTGATTTGTTTTGAATTTTATTGCACAGTTGGTATCAACGACAACTCAACTGCAGGATTTTCAACAGCTGTTCCCTTTTTTAAAACTATTTATTTAAATTTTACCAAAAAGTCCGATTATAGCTATCAACTAGGAACCGGCTGGATAGGGTATTCTTATCTCGATCGCGATCTCGCTTACTAAAGTTGGTGGTCGTTCTCGTCCCGTTTAAACCGGATTTTTTTCAATCTGCCAGAAATAGTTTTTAAGCACATGTCGAACAAGTGAATACTCACACCCACCGTATCCAATATACTTTCTTCGTAAAATACATATCCTTTATGTAAAAAAATGAAGGATAAAAAATTTTTAAAAAATCAAGCTCGGATTCGGATTCCGCGACCCGTATTACCTGTGATCAAACTATATGAAAAAAAATTTTTTTCGTAAAAAAGTGGTTCATTATATAAAAAAAATGAAGGATAAGAAAATCTTAAAAAACTAACCTCGGATTCGAAATCCGTGCATCAAAATATCTCTAAAAATATATTTTTCGAAAAACCGATATTCGATGTTTTTTTGACCTTTCACCCACCCACCAGCTTATTCACCCATCCCCTTCACCCTAGTCACCCAACAGACCTGGGATTCAAAATCCCTGCATCAAAATATCTCTAAAAATATGTTTTTCGAAAAATCAATATTCGATGTTTTTTTGACCTTTCACCCACCCACCAACTTATTCACCCATCCCCTTCACCATAGTAACTCAACAGACCTCGAATTCGAAATCCCTGCAGCAAAATCCCTCTAAAAAAATGGACTTCAAAAACTTTGCTGCAATCTGATTCGTTTGGACAGAATGACAGAATGAATGACAGAATGAATGACAAACTTTATGCATTTTAGGCCCATGATTTAAACGTGATAAAACCCTTTCTTTCAGAAAAGGGAATAAAATATATATGTATATATATATATAAATAGAAGGTTCATCACTCTTAGATAACTGTAAATTTGTAAAATTTACTGAATAAAAAGATGTTTAGTTAGACAGTTGTAACATTGTTTAATATATTTTTATGCTAAAAAAATTAAATTCGATCTCAATACATTTACACAAAGTTATTTTATGATAAATCCATTTTTTCGTGTGTTATTCATATACAAAACTTGTTCTTGACAATGGTAGTATAATCCCACCGAGACTTCAAAACTTATTCATCTGAATAAATAAATAAAGATTTAATATTTTCTATTTTATTTATAAAATGATAACACAAACCGCTATCACTTTTCAGTTTTTATTTCGAATTTTGCCCTTAAAATCTTCAAATGTTTATCATTAAATTAAGTTTATTTACACATCAAATGAATGGCAAAGCTCTAAATGATGTGAAATTCAAACTTAACATTTTCTCATAAAGTTTGTCTTCGGGTATTTTTAGGGCCCATAATAAGTTCTAGGAACAATATAAATAATTCAAATTATTCAAATTGTTTCATGTCGTTGTTCTCTTGTTTCCTTTAATAGCTGTTTATTATATACATAGAGTGTTTCTTCTTTTTTCCCTACGTTCCTGAAGATGATAAGAGTTTTTATCGAAAGCTCGAATAAAGGTTGGTTTTTCTTTTTTTTTGTCTAAAAATGTATAACGTTCTTTATAGCAGTTTTATGTTCAACCATTTATAAATTATATATGTTTTAATGATATTCATATGCGGCAGTTCTATTCAATAACCTGATTATCAACAACTTCCGGATAAATTATTACAAGAGAATCTTAACAACTCAGGTCGATGATTCCTGAAGCCATATTCCATGAATTTTCGGCGAAAACCGTCAGAAAACGAACCGTTTTTGACAGGAACCTTGTTGGAAAATGCCAAGAACTCGATCCTGGAATCGGTTCTAGGTAGAACCAAACGAATCCGTTCAATGGGAATACTGCTTCAAGGAAATCTCCGGAAGACTATGGAACCGACCGTTTTCATGCTGGATTGTTCGACCTGGATTATTATAAGAGAATCTTAACAAGATCGAAAAATTGCTCAATAAACTTACAAAAGATGAATATCTATGTTATCATTGTTTATCAATTCATTCATCTTTCGAAGAAATTATGGACATGACCAAAAAATTACAATATCAAGTTGCAAAAGAAACCACATATAAAAAAACGAGAAATGTATACAATATTCTTGCATTCTTGAGTATTATAATGGTGTTTGTGATCTTCGGTGGGCCTTTGTTGATCAGCATCACCTCTATAATTAACTCTTTCTTTATATGTGTATCTATGTTTTTGTCTAATTCAGTTATGATTTTTCTTGAAGGATTTATTGTTGTTACATCTGCAGTGATATTCTTGAAGATGTTCATAGTCTTAATTATGGTGATCAATAACTGTGATCGTCGTAAATGACAGTAAACAATTTCTGAGAATATAAAATGATTGTTTTTCTTTCTTCAAAAATAAAAATATTGAAAATTTATACTTCATTTTATTTTAGTTTTAGATAAAATTCGTCTTGCTTAATGTCATCTTGTTCTTACTAGGGTATGGGTGGGTGTAGGTGTTATTGAGGATATGTGATGAGCATAATACTCATAACCACAAACACGCACACACCCTCAGGATGGTCCCTTGTCTGCATAATACTGGCCAGTGGTCTCTTCTCAATAAAACATAAATCGCTGGCTGATATCTTGAGGGTGTAGGTGTGAGTATAAATTAAGTGAATAATACCAACATTCATCCACACCTACACCTTCAAGAATCCATGGGAGCTCAATGAAATCCATGGCGATGCTTGGAATTCTTTAGAATCTAAAACCACCCGATTGTGCTCTTTTTCCCTTGCAGCCGCCACACCAACACTCACCCTCAAAATTTTTCATTTATTCGAATGATTTCTCTTTCACCGAATCTTTCTGTTTTTCGAAGAGGTGTCTATTTTCCCTTAAGAAAAATTCATTCGTTTGTCAACATTTGTTTAAATTCGACGCATTTAAATCCATCTGAATTGTTTTTTCTTTTCCTCGCAAGAATATTTTTTCTTTATTGTTGATTTTGTATATCTGCTTTTAAAAGTGTGCGCATTCAAGAGAAATACAATGCGTCGTTAGAAAACAGTAAAAAAGCTACAAATGGTATGATTTTATAAAACAACTGAAACAAACTATTCGGCGAAAAGAACATATAGACATACATACACAAAACAACACGAAATTTAGAAGCTATTTGAATTTTTTCGAATCAATTCATTTAAATAATATCATTCTGGTAAGTTTTCCGTTTAGATCATTTGAAAAGAGTCAAATAAATGACTTTATTAGTCAGACATAGATCGTGTATATACGTCAGCGTCCAATCTTGGATCAGGCCAATCTCAAATTCGAATAGGCCAATGGGAGTTTGAATTGCAAATTACATTAGAGTACAGTGAAATATAATATATAACATTTTAATTTCATCAAAATAGAATACCACTTCTAAGTAAACAACATAAGAAAATTTTCAATAATTTTTAGAAAAAAACAGTATGAAAGTGTCTTAGGAATTTGATCATTCTATATTGGTACAGTGAGAATCGTTTTTGTGACATTTCATCGAACAAACAACATTATTCTTCTTACATCCACATTGTTTTGTTTAACAGGGTGTGAGTGTAGATGGGTGTGTATATTCTTCTCATTCATTACCCACACCCTCACGCACTCATCCACATTCACACCCACACTCGCCCACAAGCTATCTGACCAAACAGACCTTAGATTCCATTCCCAGCATCGGAGTAACCCTAGAAATGCGTTTTTCCCAATACTTGGTTTTTATTCGTTCTCATCTTCACTCACACCCACTCGCATATCCTCTATATTGTTCATCAAATATTCAGGCTTTGCCATAAAATCAAATGGAAGCAAACACGATACACATATATTGTGAAGAGTAAAAGTCGAAATAAAACTGAATAGATGAGTGAATAAAAATGTCAAACAAGTCTTTTATATGATGAATATATCTGTGATAGGTGAAGCTTAACGGCAAATGGTTGATTTTATGATTCTGAGATTTTGTTGATTCTACATGGTTTGAAAGATTCTAGTTATTCCAGAAGGTTCTATGATCTAGAAGCAGCTATGTTTTCCTTGGCGATTTCACTATTCAGAAGTAGTTGTTTTGAGTGGATGTGGATTGATCTTTTTTTATTCACACCCACCATCACAATATTTTCTCCGAATGCTGTAAACAATTTCTCTTTTGTTTTTCTATTATTGAATTAATCAAAAAATGCATCTACGATTGGCGTACACCGAACCCGAACGTTTATATTCGGCAGATCCAGCTCACGATTAAGTTCGATCTCAGATAGAGTTATTTTTGGTTAACGGGTAAAGAAAAATAAATATGAGACGAAACAAAGCGTTTCATAGATGATCTTAAACTCGAAACTATCTAATGTCTTTGATCTAAGTTACCAATTTTCGACAATACTCGAACCAAAACCTGACCAAATTTTACAGTATATCCATTTATTATTCGTATAGTCAATAAAATAGTAGAACAAGTATCGAAATATTCAACAGTACCTCAGCTCATTAAATACTAGGTTGGCGAATAAGTTCTGCAACAAAATCACTTAAAATTTTATGATAACGTGTTGCAGAACTTACTGGCCAACCTAATAGTTCCCAACCCAAACTTTAATACCGAACGCCAACTGGGATTCAAACGATTTTGTCCACAGTCAAACTGAAATTCAAATTCGCTGCATGTCTGATGTGCGTTCGCTCCTCTTTAAAAATAATAGCTGAAATACGAAGCGCAATCTGAGTTCTGGAGAGCGCTAGCTTACTTATTCCCGGCCCCATTTTAATGACAAGAACTATAAAAGCTTAATTTTTTTTGCATTTTGTGGGCTGGGGTGAGTGTGGGTATGGTTAGAAAGATTGCCCACACCTTCGCTCTCACTCACGCCTACATTCACGCCAACACCCTCACACCCATACTCTCACTCTCATACACACACCCAAACTCACACCTATACCTTCACTCTCATTCACATCCTCACATTTATCCACTACGACACCCACCCTTAATGTTTTTTACCTGAGATTCCTTACAGAAATGTTGTATTACCTTTCGCGGTTGTACTACTTGTTTTTGATTATAAACACTCTTAACAAGCACCAAATCCAACTGATTTGCTTTTTAGTCAACGCAACTCATTTCAAAATAAGTGAACCAATCAAAGAATTTGAGATCGTTCATTTCTATTGAGTTATACTTCGGCATGCATCCATCAACTAGACCAATTTTGCTTCCGTTGGCGAAAAGGAACGAGAATGGTGTAGCACACAGCAATTTATATGATAATATTATGAAAAGTTCTACTGTATATCCAATGTCACCGGAAGCATCACTTTCGAAATCACGGAAAAACTACATTACTGATACGAGCGAATCCCGACCAATGACCATCGACTACATGATTATGATGAAATCTATCGACGATAAAACGCATAACTTTTTCTGCAAAGCGACAAAGTCGATTCGTAATTCTAATATCCAGATTCGAGACATGATCTCGGAGATTATAGCGGAGAAAGTAACAATTCCTGCAAAATCTTCTACAATTAAAATTGCTTTACTATGGGAAAATCAGATAATTGACGATCATCTGAAGATCGTTGGGTCACTTTCGAGTTTATCTTCAGGAACCATACTATATATATTAATAATTCAATCACAAAGTGATGACAACAAAACAAAAAAAAAGTAAGTAAACGCCCGGAAATCATAGTTAGTCAATTTTTTTTACTTTTATTTTCATACACCATTCGATAGAGAGTTTCAAGGCGGTGAAGAATATATGTGCCTTGCGTTTTCTTAAAGGTTTTTCTGATCAAAAAATGAAAAAGCTCAGAAGGTGTCGAAAACAGATAGTTTTGAAACTTTCCATAGATTCTTCTTTTTTTTAGTCATGTTACGAGACATAATCTTCTAACTTAGTTTTTCTGATAGATCATAGAAAACTGAATAAGAGACTAGTGTGTGGATGTGGGTGTACTATATTTATCTCACACTCACACCCTCACGCAAATATACACCATCACCCTACACTCTCACCCTCAAGAGTCACAATAAAAATAGAAAATAACTTCAGACGAATCGATAAACAGGAGTAACATTACAACCTACTGTGAAAAAGTCGTTTTCTGTGTCACGATCATTAATTGAGTTTAAGATTCAGTGATGATGACATTTATGTCATTCTGATCGTTCTTTAATGTATAGAAGGATTATTGAGTTTTAAAGAAGGTTATTTATAAAAATAAAAAGTTATCTTTACTCCTAGTTTATCAATTGAATCACCTCAAGTGGTAACTCAAGATTCAACAGTACAGAATAATCAATCTTTTACATACGAGGTAATATCGTCTCAATCATATCCGATCTGCAAGGGGATTTTTGTATATTACAATCCTAATGAAGATAAATTATCGAAAAAAGAGAGCAACTCAATGTCACAGTATGTCATTCTGGAAGATTTCAATTCAGAATCTACATTAACAACGATCAGAGATAAGGCAGTGACGGATCTTAATATTGACAAAGAAAACATCAATTTATACTTCAATAACGAATGCATAACGAAACATAGCTCGCTAAAAACGCTCGAGGACTTTCGAAAGAAGTACAGAATGATGGAAAACCAGCCCCTGATATCATTTTCACTGAAGAGAGAAGCAAATCGAAATTCTTCTCAATCTACTAAGGTTCGTATGAAAAAAAAAACATCCTATTTCAATACCAATGCATTATTGCTATTTGGGTATCTGTCAATGGTAGATGTATTATTCCATAATAGATACAAGAAAACATTGAATCAATTCTTTATTTGGTTTGACAAGGACAAATCAGGACTTTTAGACAACAAAGAAGCGATCATTGGTGTGTTGACTGTGTCAAGATTGATGTCAAAAAGCAACGATCTTTTTCCAGTTTTTGAGGTTTCTGAAAAAGCTACTCCTAGAACAACGTGGAGTTTTTCAGAATTTCAATATTTAATATTGAACACACTTATCATGCATGTGAACCATAAGACTCTACTCCATGAAGATGAAGACGCTTCAGATACAAACTGGATGAAAACAAAGTTTAAAAATGTAAATAGACGATATTTAGACTCAGTGGAAGACGCTTCAGATACAAACTGGATGAAAAAGAAGTTTAGAAATGTAAATGAACGATATTTAGATTCATTGGAGACAATACTAAAAGAGAAAACAATAATACCAGAACGTGAAACATGGAAGTTAGTTTTTTGGAAAGAATTATTTATGGTTACTGCAACCTGCTTGGGCTTATTAGCTTGCATGCCAATTTTTATTTTTATTTATATACTTAAATTTTTCATCAAAGTAGGCTCTGATGCTACTAACAAGTGTAGAAACTTTTGTTTCTATATTGCGATCATTGTATTTACCGGATTCATGTCTATTCTCTCGTTGGTTGTGTATTACGATGTTTTTGCTATAGCACTGTATCATTATTATTCGGATGAAATGTTCACATGGAATACTGTTTTTCTCGAAGCCTACTGGCCATTTATCATACATATCTATTTTGTACTTATGTTGTGGTTATATTTATTTCACGAAAAAGCGGATTATAAAAACAAAAGTACGCCAGCTCGTGTCCAGCGTTATTATGAGAACGCGAAATTTAATTACTACCGCCAAAACGCATTACCAGTCACACCTAATGACGAATTGAAAGAACCAAAGGATACTGTTAAAAACAATGCATCAACACTTGTCTGCGCAATAACTTCCTTTGCTTTTCTGGGAATCATCGCTCTTCGTCAGGCAACCCCTGAGTTGATTCGTAAATATGGTCAGTATGTTGAGTTCGATAATTCTACAGCACTGGACTATGCTAATGCACCATGGCAAGTTAACTATGTTCAGAAATCGTATATAAGTGGAGGAATTATATGCAGTTTGTACTTTTTTTCAATAATTGCTTCTAGTTGTTATATCTACGCTAACCTAGCTGCACAAGTTAGTGATATCATAGCTAGTGCAACAAACGATGAACGCTTCATTGCACATAACTCTAATCTCTACTATGATATAAGAATACCTGCCAATTTAGACTACTTCCTTGCTCGGCTCAAGGAAACAGTAGCCAAAAGAGATCGACATGGCTACTTTCTTGCCAGTGTTACCTATGCATTCATTATTGATATCATATTTATACTGATTGTATTGCAGCGCTTGTTCTTTGTTACTACTACAATTAATGCGATTACTATTCTTTTGCTAATTGATATTATTCTGTTGTCATTAGTTGTCATCGCATTTTTAGTGATTGTTGCTCATATTAATCAGACAATAACAACAGACGCTCAACAACTAATTAAACGCACAATAACGGAAACAACAGCAAAGCTCATAAAATCCCGACCTCTACTCGCTGGTAGAGATAATAATGAGATTCAACCGCTGAATGACTCAATACAATATCTCTCGGCAAAAGCTGATTTTATTGCAAACGAGAAAAAAAGTTACCGTATACGACTCTTTCGATGGATTGTCATTGACATGGACTTAGTAGGTTCGGTTACACTGTCACTTTTTGTTGGAATCGTTTCATCAGTGTTCTCATTCATTAAAAGTAAATCATTACTTGCCTAACTTCAGTCTAAAATATCTCTGAACAGAAACTTTTTCTCTTGATTCATTTTTCTATTTTTATCTATTTTCTGTTTGTTCTTTCTGGGCTAAAATCTTACAGTGATCCTGACGGTGAAGGCGAATGTGAGGATGTTTTTCTGACCTTCAACCCTTCTCCCACTCACAAACTCACCTCCAACAGGATGTGGGTGTAGGTGTGGATAAATGTTAGCGTGAGTGTGGGTGTAAGTATAAGTGTGCGTGTGGGAGAGGATAAGAAGAATATCTACACCCACGCCCTTAAGATATCTTTAATTATATCTATTAAATGTTTATTATAATTTATTATGCATCAATTAGATAAAAATACAAAATAACTTTAAAAACATATAGTAACAAGTTTCAATTCAGTACATCAATCTCATGACAACAGGTAATGAAAGAAAGAAAACAAATTAAATACATTAGGTCGCACTTTCACCTGAATTTATTAAATTGCAATAAATTAAAGCGTTTTATCAACAATTTATTTATTCATCTTTCATTATATACACCGCAGCTATTACCTAAAACGAAGGTACTTATATAAAATATCAGCCCGATTCGATCAAGTGGGTCTTCTCTGAATCTCCATACGCGACATTCACACCCTCAAGATATTTTTTAACGTATATTATAAAGTGAAAAAAGAATAAATGTGACAATTTAATTTTATTATGTCAGTTAAAATTAAGCTAATTGAAGTCGAATTTGATCATCTGCACCATAAAGACCAATATAAAGTATCCATGGAAATGGACATTTTATAGTAGAAACACTAATTTCATGTACCAAAGATACTGATTCATTTCTTAAACGTATTTTGTGTCGATCACAATCAATAAATAATTCAATCATATGATTTATATCCATTTCACATTTAAAAACATCATATTAATGATGATGAAGATGACCTGTCTAACTATATACAGTTGGAGTTTTATATAAACTTGATCTTAAAGATGCATGTTGTGATATAATACCAAAAAACACTCATTTAGGTATACCTGATTTTTCGATTTGAAAACGAAATTGATGCGTTCCAGAATAATATTCATTTTTTCCACAAACTATTGCATCACCATTCGTTGAACCATGAGTAATAGAATAATTCATATTATTTGTTTGATTTTATCTATAAATGAATTTTTCTAACCAAGATCTTATATCATTTTCCATCGTATTCGTTTCTATACGAGCTTTATTTAATTGTTGATTAATTTGTCGAAATATTTCATTCATTTCAATAATATGTTTCATAAAAGCATTTTTAAATTGCTGTCGAATTTATTTTGCTGTTTGTTGAATTTTTAAAATTTCTTTACACAATGCTGAACAAGACAATTTTTCTTATATAACTGAAGTCATGAAAATGTGTTAGAGGTTTTACTTTTCTTGTATTCTCGTAGAAAAGAAGACAAATATCGGATTCTATCGCCTTTTTTTTAAAACATTATACGACAATAGAAAGGTATTAAACTTGAAAAAAGTAAAAGGGATATATATTTTTTTAATGCATAAAATTTTATAATTATATTTTAACACGACATTGGAAGTATTTCTGAAAGTGCATTAATATAGTATGTACCATTTCCAATTGTAGGAATTAATGATGCACCATTTTCATTCCAAGCATAAACAATGACTGTTTAAGCTTCAGTAATATTCTTATTTGTGCAAGTCAATTGTATTGAACTTTGAAAAAAGTTTTGTAATTCTTTTGCAGTTGGTTGTAAGAAATGTTCTGGACCTTGATCAACCCATAGTACAGGATGTTCAGATCGTGGACGTGGATCCCAACCAGTTGGGAGTGGTATGACAACTTTTCCACCACTTTGAATAGCAAAATTCCACCATCTGATGAACGAAATGGAGAACCCTATGAACAAATATTATTATTATTCTTGGATATCTTTAAGAAAAAAACATTTACTTCTACAGTTCCACCACATCCAATTCCGTACGATGATATTGCATCAAATCTAATGGCATCAACACGAGTTTTACATCTTGCTATATCACCATCCATTAAAACCATGTATGGATTCTGTAAACCTAAAATAATATATATATATATATTTTTTTCTTTTGAATTATTGAAACAAAACGCACCTCGATTAATAACTTTTTGTCGAAAATTGTTAAATACTCGTCTACTACCTTCCCATCCACCTCCACAAAGTTAATAGAATGAAATATATTTGCTTGATAAATATCGATATAATCCATAAGCTGGATTTTGTGGGCAATATCGATTAGCAGTTTGATTATAATATTGAGTACAATATACTGAATTAGTTGTACAATTTGATCCAAATGCACAATAAGTATCAAAAGCCCAATAATCAAAACCAGCATATCTTGCATACACAATTTCTTGATCCATTATTTCTTGCATATCACCATTGATAGTAACATTTGTATCTGAATTAACTTTAGCAAAAAATGGTAAACGATAATGAAAATGTTCTGGACTCATCGCTCGATGAAAATAATATGATATTGCATCATATTGTCCATTGATTAAATTCCAAGCATCCCAACGAATTATACCTACTGTTGGACGATTTATATTGTTAACTTTAGAAGTAACCACAAAAGACCACGTACATAAAAAAATACAAAAAATATTGAAAGATAATAACATCTCAGACATTTGCTTCTAATGTGTTTAAATAGAAGACTTCTCATAGGTAATAAGTAATTATGATGCTATGATTAATCTCGTTTTAATCTATTGTTTTACTGAAATAAACAAGTAACGTTCATCGAATACGACTGTATTTACATACGAATGGGAGTTAATCAATATCTGTTTTGACTTTCAGCAGAAAATCAAATATACAACAATTAAAATTTTAAAATTACCAAATTACAATGCGTACGTTTTTAAGCGTCTTATTTTATTGAGTCGTTGTACAGGACGTTTCGGCACATCATCGTTTTTTTCAAACATGCATTAAAAATATTTGTGGATGATGATGATAAATGACATGCTATAAAATGATGATCTATATATAATTAAGAAATATTTAGCTCGCGCCGTGTTGATACAATTATATTATCAAAAATAATACATGTAAATAGATAATTCCCATTTCTAGACCCTATCCTTTCAGTCCAGGGAATTTATTTAATATTTTTTATTATCATGTGGTTTTATTATATAAAAAAAGAGAATGGCTAAAATAACAAAAGCTATATTTTTCCAGTATTTTGAAATATGATCTGTAAATAATTGTTTTCGTCGACATTCTATTAAATGTTCTTGAAGATTTTCTCGACAACCTTTCCATCCACAATTATCGGTACAATTAACTATTTGTTTTGGACATGTACAAGATATATGATCATTAAAATTACTTCGTTGAATATTCATTTGTTGACATAATGTACATTGAACTAATAAACGATTTAATTGATTTAATACAACTCGACTAATGACAGGTAAAAATTGATTGCCTATTTGTCGACATGACGGACAAGATAATTGTTGTTGCATCCATTGCATAATACATTCTTGACAATATGTATTTCCACATGAATTACAATTCATTGGTGATTGAAATGGTTCATTACATATACTACATTTAAGTTCAATATCAATTTCATCTTCATTTGTATATATATAAGTCATATATTATGATAAAAAAAAATATACGTCGTAGTACTTTATGCTATTTGAAACGTGATTTCTATTTGTCTTCTAACGATGTGTGAGGTGATAAGCAGAACGAAAGAAAAAAAAACACACACAATTTTCTCTCTTGTGTACTACTGTCTACCTTTCTGTAC
>CAJNOI010000068.1:239066-275429 GCA_905250115.1 Adineta steineri | reverse complement strand
GTGAGAGTATCTACTCTATTCTTACGTCCTCACACACACCGCACTCTGAAGGTGCTTTGTTCGACTATGACTTACCGATGCGTGGTTGTGTTAAGCCTTTCTTCTTTCTCACAAACTTGACTACTTGTGGTACAACGCATCTTAGAACTGTTATGAGACCACCAATAACACCAAAAATAGTGGTAATAATGTAAATTACGTTATTTCTTGTTTCAATAGTATAAGTACATTCCATAGGTTGACATTCATTATAGTATTGATCGAATGATTGTGTTGAATTCCATTCTTCAATCATTAAATTATTAAGAAGATATTCAATTGTTGAGTTTTCAGAGTATTGACTTAGTAATAATGAGGTAAGAGCTGTCACATCCATCGGAACAGGTGGTGATAAATAAATTTGTAAATTATCTATACAGGTTTGATCGTAAAAGCACTGAAGAGTAGATTGTAGTAATGCTTCAATCACATAACATCCTGTATAAAAACCTGGTACATCAAAACTATCCATGTTAGACAGGCTATTCAAAAAGGAAGACTGTGCGATACATGTACTTGACAGAGCACAACTACACTTAGAGTAACCTACTGGAGCGCCGAGAACAATAGGTTCTTTAGATATGGATGTACCTACGGTTATTTCGTAATTTGTCAATAAGCCCGAGAGTAAACCATCTCCGTGAGTTGAGTTTCGGATGGTATTAAGAGATAACACAAAAGTATTTGTTGTTGATAATATAAACTGTTTAACGAATGATCGAGCTTGTAGCTGAAATAATTCTGATGATGCGATAGATGCAGTGATATATTGACTTGAATTAAATTGAATCAGACTATTATTAATTGTACTTTCAATTAAGTCACAAAAGGCATGTAGAGCTTGAAATGCATTCGAAGCTGTCCATTGAAAGTTAATATTAGCGGATGTAGCTTCATAAGACATCCCAATATATGAAATCCAGTCGTCGGTGATAAAAATACTAGTGCATACTTGATGAAATGTATATTCAATAGAAAGAAATTTTTCATAGTTAATTGATATTTGTTTACATGGACATGTAAGAGTTTGTGAATACTTAAAATATAATTGTTCATATTTTTTGAGATCAGGTGTAGGAACATTGATAGTTTTTGTAATGTCGGCTAATGATGTATATAAGAGAAGAATTGTTAATGATAAGATGAGCAATACAATAAATATTCTTGTTGATATTAGTTGATTTTTAAGTTTATGTTCATCAGTTGAAGGTGGCACAGATTTAAACACATTGAATGTTAAACAATAGTTTTTAAGTGTTGGAAACAAACGGCAAACATAGGTATGCAGCACAAGTCCTGCAAGAAAAGATATATAAATGAACTTCTAATTAAAAGCGTGTGTGCTGAACATAATACTCATACCTACACTCGAAAAGTGCACGAATATAAATATTGTGAAAAAAATAGCAAATAGTCGACTAGAAAATCTTCTCTTCTAATTTCACAGAACATTTTTTGACTTTGACTAGAACTATACAACTTGTCATTCTGTTCAATTAATATTCTGACCATTGACAATAAATATTTCATGTATTAAACATCGCAGAAAATTTTCAACTTTTTCTTACCAAAAGGTGATTGTGGTAATTGGCTCCTTTTCTTTCTCACAAGATTGACAACTCGTGGTACAACGCATCTTAGAACTGTCATGAGACCACCAACAATACCAAACATTGTGGTAATAATGTAAATTACGCTATTCCTTGTTTCAGTAGTATAAGTGCATTGTATAGGTTGACATTCATTATAGTATCGATCATATAGTTGCGTTGAATTCCAATCTTCAATCATTAAACTTTGAAGGAGATGTTCGATGGTGGAATTTTCAGAATATTGACTTGATAAAGATGGATCAAGAGCTGTTGCATTCATTGGCGAAGCAGTTGTTAAGTAAAGTTGTAGTTCATCTATACAGTTTTGGTCATAAAAGCACTGAAGAGTAGATTGAAGTAATGCTTCAATTACATAGCATCCTGTGTAGAAACCTGGTACATCGAATAATCTTATATTTGTAGAATTATCATAGATGGAAAGTTGTTCGACACATGTACTTGACAAATGACAACTGCAACCAGAATAAGCCATGGAAATTGTTAATACAGTCTGCTTGTCATCCAATACCATTAACTGGTAATTTGTTAATTGTCCAGAAAGAAAAGCGTTTCCTTGAGTTGTCTTTCTAACCATATTGAGGGATAATAAAAAATTATTTGTTGTTGATAATTTAAACTGATCAATGAATGATTGAGCTTGTGACTGAAATAAGTCTGATGATGCGACAGAGGCAGTAATATATTGAGTTGAATTAAATTGAATCACACTATTATGAATTGTACTTTCAATTAAGTCACAAAATGCATGTAAAGCTTGAAATGCATATGAAACTACTATTCGAGGATCGTTGCTAGTATATAAATAGTGAAGAATCACATCATTATGTGTAATCCATTCGTCGGTAATAAAAATACTAGAGCATACTTGATGAAATGTATATTCAATAGAAAGAAAATTTTCATAGTTGATTGATATTTGTTTACAGGGGCATGTAAGAGTTTGTGAATACTTAGAATATAATTGTTCATATTTTGTGAGAGTAGGTGTTGGAACATTGATAGTGTTTGTAACATTGGCCAAGGATATACATAAGAGAAGAATTGTTAATGATAGGATGAACAAAGAAATGTATAATCTTGTTGATATTCTTTGATTTTTAAGTTCATGCTCATCCGTTGAAAGTGGCACAGATGGAAACAAATTAAAATTTTGACAATACTTTTTAAATTTTCGGCATAATTCCAAAGCTCGTCTACAAGTATTTGTCACTACAAGGAAATAGAAAAAAGCCTGAAAGTGATTTATATACAACAACGAGCAGTACTGAATTCATTTCTGAATGAAAGGTTGATAATATCATAAGCAGAATTTTACATTTCAATTTTAAATAGAAAGAATCAGAGTACTTTCTTGACACCAAAATCTTTTGATACTTTAGAAGAATATCTGAAGACGTTGCATTAAAGTATGAAAAATGAAACAAAACAAAATACGTACTATTCATTTTATAATAAAATAATAATATGAAATTTGTGTTTGACAATTATACTTGAATTTTTGATATTTAATTTGCAACAACAATCTGAATAAAAAGAAATTGTTTGGAAAATATAAGAGAATAAGAATCAATCAGCCAAAGATTCGTATTTGTAGTTTTTTGACATAAAGTAGAAAAGCTGTGTCATGGAATCGCTGTGGCATTAAAATGTGCAAAAAACACGAAATACCTACTGTCATGTAAGTGGCGAGTGCAAATTTCTGTCCCTAAACGACGGGAAATAGAGAAAGAGAGAGAGACAGAAACAAGATTATTCAGTGCTTTAGTTATATATTTAATATAAAACGTCATTTCAATATTAAAAATGTTATTAGATGAAAATATAAAGAGCGATATGTCATGTGTTTACCGAAGCAAAAAGAAAGTTTTAAATTGTTCTACATTAATTACAATAGAAGTATTGCTGAATATTTCAAGTTTTTAATTAGAAAAAAAATAATATAAAACTCATTTTCTTGATTGGAAATGAGAAGCGATTAAAACAATGAATGATATGTTAACTTTTAAACGTCATTTAGAATATATGAGGATACATATTTACATAGATGTCACAATTCAACTGAGATTAAAATGCTCAAAATATTAGAAAAAGAATGTATTACAACAATTTGAAGATGTGAAAACAAGTTATAATATTTATCTATTCTTCATACATACATCCATATCCTATAGTGACGATTATTACTGTTATCTTTGCTTAATCGTCAATCATGTTAGTTTCTCATAAAAATAAATCTCTAGTAAATAGTATCATTCTGTCTTATTCTTCGACGATACAAAAGTCACAATACAGTTAAATAAGAGATGGAAAAAGCATAAATATTTAGTTTTTATTAAACAAATTGAGAAACTAATTATACCAGTACTATCTAAACATTTAATTTTTTTTTTACACAGTTAAATTAGAATGAGAATCTATTAAACATATTCTTAGTCTATACAAATTTATTGATGAAATGTTAACGATTAACAGTGACTATTTGGTATAGGAAAAAACCTAAAAAGGTAAATAATTAGTTTACACGAAGGTTTATTTTCTCTTGATATTTGTTTAGTATTTAATCTACTCTTTGTTCTATTTTCTACAAGGTAAAATAATATACTTTAAACAAATACAAACGACGTAGATGTATAAATTAATCAATCTAAAGAACTCTTTAAAATGTAATAAAACACTAGCTATATCATGAACATCTCAAAAGTATTCATCTATGAAAATTGATATTATTATTTTTTTTCTGTTTACATTTATTTTATCATATAGTTGTTATTTCCGTTTTTTTTATTTCATGATATACATTACTCTTGAGAGCAAATTAATATCATAATATGTTATTTCATCATTGATATTCAATAGAATATTTTAGATTCTAATCTATTTTCAATTATTATCAGTATTTAATTGAGAGTGTGAGTGTAGATGTGGGTATTATCTTCATAAATCAAATCCACACCCCTAACCGTTCTACTATTTAAAATTAAAATCAGGAACTTTTCATTTTAAAAAATCTATCAAAATGGTTTTTTTTTCATCTAAATGAAAATCTTTTTAACATTTGTTTTGCTCAACAAAATTCAGTTTTGATGAAAAAAAAATAAAAAGACTTTTCTTCGTTTTTTTTGTTAAAATATGTCTTTTTTTTCAAACTTAAATCGACTTTTTCTTTTGTTTCTCGGTTATTTATTTAGCAAAATTTTTTTTTCTTTTTTTCAAAACTAAAATTTTATTCACAAAATTATTTTAAATTTTTGAATTCGATGATTATTATAGTCAACAACATAAAGATTTCCTTCATCATCAAAAGATAAACCTATGGGATAATTCAATTGATTTGATTGATTTCCTTGACCATTTCCACCAACAACAATTTCACCTTCTTTTTTTCCTTCACACCAACGCATTACTCGATGATTTCCAGAATCTGCCACATAGATTTGACCTAAATCATCAACAATTACTCCTTGAGGTGAATACAATTGATTGAGATTTTCTCCATCACTATTTCCTCCAGCCACAACTCTTCCTTCTTTTGCATCTTTTCTCCATTTAATTACACGATTAATGTCATCATCTGATACATAAACAGATTGATCTTCATCAACAAAGAACGAACCTAGAGAATTGAGATGATCGAATTCATCTTCTTCGACATCTGGACCTGCCACTACAATTCCGTCATTGTTGTATTCTCCGATTTTCCATCGTCTCACTTCATTCTTCTTAAAATCAGAAACATAAAGAAATCCATGTTTATCCATTACCAAGTCCAAACAGTAAATATTTTCAATGAGAATTTGTTGATTTTGATTTAACCATTGAATCACCCGTCTGTTTCCATGATCAGCAATGATGATCGAATGATTTTGTTGATCAACTATCGCATTTGTTGGATTATTCAATTGATTCATTTGATTTCCTTTGCCATTTCCACCTGCAATGATCTGTCCTTTTTTTGCATTATATTTCCATTCAACAATACGATGATTCCAACGATCAGCAATAAAAATATTTTTGTTTTTATCAATAAAGATTCCATGAGGCTCATTGAGTTGATTTAATTCTTGTCCTTCTCCATTTCCACCAGCCACAGTGATAGCATTTTGTTTCCATTTATTGAATTTTGATTCTAGAAAACGATGAAAATAGAAGATTTTCATGAAAAGAAAAAGAAAAGATTAATTTTGAATAAAACTTTGATTTCATTTTTCTGTCAAAGTCGAAATTTGAATGAAACATTGATAACAATGTTTGATGAAAAGACAAATTTTGCTTTGAAAAGGAAAAAGGATTTGAAATTTATTTTTTTTTGAAACGAGGAATAGACGAGAAAGAAGTTTGACTGATGAATAATTTGTTTTCGAAACTAATTGACAAATATTTAATTTGAAAACAAAACAAAAATTGAAAATGAGTCAAAATTTTGTTGATTTATTTTTTGTTAAATAAATATTTGAAAAAAAGAAATATTTTAGAAAATTTGTCAATAAAAAAACTGATTTGAATTGAAACGTTTGAGTGAAATAAAATAAATTAAAAAAGACTTCAAATATTTTAAATAGAAACAAATTTTATCTTTTATTTTTTCTTATTAAATTATTTTTCATTTTTTATTCAAATACTAACACTTTTCTTTTGAGAACTTTTAAGATGAAAGCCAAATAAGTTATTTTTTCAAAGGTTTAGATTTTCAACAAACGAAATTTTTTTTTTCTCTTAAGACAAATCAGTTTTTCTTCAATTCAAAGAAATTTTATATGAACCTCAAACAAATTTTTTCTCATTTTCTTTTTTAAATTTAATAAAAATAATTTCATTTCAGTTCTTTCGATTAACTCTAATTTATCCACCTGAGATCCAGGCAGACTCCAACAAGTTTCATTTTAATGTAATACGTACAAAAGTCAGAATCAAATCACACCTTTTTAGGTATGCTCTAGTGACGAGTAGTAGAATACGTTACTGATGCTAGTCGTTTACTACCATTAGTTATATATGTAATAAACTATTCGAATTACATATGAGTACTTGTTGACCAATTGGGCTCCGTAAGGATCTCAGCGAGATTCAATGTAATTTCCTGTATTTGTAACTTCAGTACAAAACTGATCTTTTTGGATATGTGTTATAGAGTGTTAGTAGAGTATGCTGCCAATATTAGTCAATCAGATCCAGTTATTGCTAACGCGAAAAAGCATCTCAAAGTATACGCGTAGATGCTGAGTATGCGATATACGATCTCAAACCTGCGAAAGATAGAATATAATATTAAGGCAACAAAAGAATGAATAAGTATTATTAAAGCTATAGTTGTAATACTGTTTGTTCTTCTTGCAACTAAATCTGTTCTAAATCCACTATAGTTTCATAATAAAATCATGACAGTTTTATATTTTATTTGTTTATTATCAATCTAGGATCTACACTGAGAGTATAGATGGAACCAGTCCGAAAAGCTCAGACCGAACCGGTACCGGTTCCATTTATGTGTACATCCTTAACTATGCTTATTAGTCACAAACAGATGTGTAGTGAAGCCAAAACTTAAGTACTACCTGATATATTAAAAATCACAAACATAAAAATGAAAATGCCCTTGTTTTACGAAGATCAGCTTTAATGCACGATGGAAATAACAGTGGTTCAAGACAATACTAACACTATAACTAATAGGAAATAGCTCTGATGTACTTAATCCTAAATTCCGAATTTGAAGCAGAAAATTATCAATATAAAATGAAGGCTTTTATTCCAATCGAAGAATTTCCGAGTGAACAACTACTTTTGAATACAAGAATGATACATTTGAGGAATAGTATGTAGTTGATGTCATTATTATAGGACAGAGTAGTGTTTCCTGGGTGTAGCTATTCGAGAAACAACTTTCATGGGCCTATATTTCTGACTTGAAAATAACTCTACAGCTGTGGTTATTGTATTGAATCTCCATCTAAACAAATATTCATTTTTCTCTTCTTCTACAATTTTAACTGAGTTTTTAAAAGACTAGAATCAAGTCTTCAACATTTTTGAAATAGAATACTGGTTTGGCAATTCCGTTCTGAACTTCCTGTTTTTAGAATATCACATTAAACTTTCACTCTACCCAAAACTACGCGTTTCCTTAAAGTATTATACACTTGTATGATGGAAAATAATACTCTGAAGAAATGCTTAGCTTTTGACTAACTTGATCTTGTCAACAAAAAATAGTTTATTCAGAATTTCTAGTGAATCAATCTTGACATTACTCCCCATAGATTGAACTTTATTATTTCTGTATGTTAAATACTAACAGAGATCATATATCAGCAACATAAAAGGCTCTAAAAATCTTTCCTACTTAGACATTTCTTCGTTGTTGTATCACATTTGCTACATGCACAGTCTGCGCTTGACCTACAACCTTGCTGATATAAACATTTTTTCGAGCAAGTTGCACCACCACAATCAACATCGGTTTCATCTTGATTCTTAACACCATCCGTACAAGTCGGTGCTATAACAAAGATCATATATCAGCAATATAAGGGTATCTGAAAATCTTTCCTACTTTGACATTTCTTCGTTGTTATATCACAGTTGTTACTTGTACAGTCTGAGCTTGACCTACAACCTTCCTGAGGTAAACATTTTGACGCGCAAACTGTACCACCACAATCGACATCGATTTCATCTTGATTCTTCACACCATCCGTACAAGTCGGTGCTATAACAAAGACCATATATCAGCAATATGAAGGAATCTGAGAATTTTTCCTACTTAGACATTTCTTCGTTGTTGTATTACAGTTGTTACTTGTACAGTCTGAGTTTGAGTCACAACCTTGCTGAGGTGAACATTTTCGCTTGCAAGTTTCACCACCGCAATCGACGTCGGTTTCATCTAGGTTCTTCATACCATCCTTACAAGTCGGTGCTAAAACAAAGAAAAAGATAATTGATTTTTTAACATTATGACAATATGAAACGTTTTGAAGCTATTATTGTGCGTGTGAGTAAGGGTTTGAGTGTGGGTGCGGGATACGAGGTGTGGCGGTAGGAATGAGTGTGGGTGTGACACTCATTCACATCCACCCACCCACACTCACACTCACAGACAGCGCTACATTCATTTCTGCTTGTGCAAGAATCAGGCTCAGATTAAAATCAATAGTGAGAATACTTATTTGAAACTTTGAGCATCGTCTGGCTTGCGGACAAACTATTTCTCGAGAGAACTTCGTTAAGATCTATGTTCATTAGAAGAGGTCCGTACCACTCCGATCGATTAAATAAATACACGAGTAATACAAGCTACGTTGTCTTTGCGACTTTTACTCTAAAAAATCTTCGAAAAATCAACAAGAAAAGAAGAGAAGTCTTTGTCAGCTTTCACACACTTCACTACCGTCGCGACGTAAGTTATACAGCGTCAGAAATCTTTCAATCTGTTGTGTACACAATGATGATATGTAGTTATTCATTTATCGATGTTGAGCTCACCAATTATAAACGCGAATAATAGCTAAGATGGCGTCCCTTATATTACACCTTTTAATTGTATCGAGATTATGCTAAAAAATGTTTACCTTGTAATAATTGAGGGATAGATGTTGTCCCGTGTGTGCCAGTTTTATTGAAGCGTTTGGTGTTTTTGAAAACAATAAAAATTGTTATAATTAAAAGAAAAAGCAAAACTAATTGTAATAATAATCCCTTGATGCTGCAATACTTGAATCGTTTGATTTTTTTAATTTTTTCTAATTGTTTGGGATGATCATCAGGATCATCGCATTCTTCTAATTCAATCTTAGTTGAAACTGGTGCTATACGATGATCATTAGGATCATCACATTCTTCTAATTCAATCTCAATTGAAATTTTTGTTTCAGGTTTCTCCAGATCATTCCATTTAATTGAGACTACTTTAAAAACAGTAAAGGGAAGAATTAAAACTTCGTTTTCATCGGAGTTTATAGATAATTTTTGGATGTCAATAGCTGTTGCGCTTTGTTTGATTGAATATTGGCAGACACAAGAATATTGTAATGCTCTATCACCTTTGGGAGTATGTCTCATATTCGACTGTTCTCCTTCGCCAGCAAACATTTCCGCTACTCCACGATCGGTAGATGTTGATAGAAACGAACAATTGAGCATATGCTGATTTAACTGGTATTGATTCAAATCATTTTGTGTTATTCGCATACCACGATAACATGAACCTCGGTATTGATATCGAGATACATCCGGATGATGAATTAAAAGTGTGACAATATGAGCAAGACAATTAACAAGACGATATGTTGGTAGGAAAAGTTTCGATTCATCAAAATAGTCTAGTATATACATAGCCAAGTGTCTGTTTAATACCTTGTGAAAACCACTGTTTAATGTATACGCTTCGATAAAATATGTTAAATAATCCTTTTTTTCGATGGCATTTCTAAAACAATCTTCAAGAGTTTTGATCTGATCAGGAGTCATTCGATCTTCCGGGTTGCCAGTGTCACTGCTGAGATTCAACAGATAGTCATTTAAATAGTAATGAATAAATTCAGCAATTAGTTTTGATATTAGAGTATGATTGTCATAGGTTTTATACACATCGATAATTTGACGAAAACTGCGTCTCTTATCAAGAAGATCGTCTCCGACTAGGGACCATTGAATGTAATCATAATCATTGTTGGAAAATAATTTTCGTTGTTCGAGAAACAACTGTTTTATACTATCTGTATGAGCTTCTTCATAGGGTGTTAAATCATGCCTTAAATTTCTTATCGAGCGTAGAGCGCCATAGTTTAATAGAATCTCTACCACATCTCGATGTCCATAATAGCATGCCACATGTAAGCATGTTGAACCAGTCGAAGTTTGAATTTGATTTATAATGTTTTTGTTGCCAATAAATGGTATTATTTTTCGAATTTTTTCGACTTCATTTTTCTTACATAAATCATATAATAAATCGATGTTTTTTTTGTCTTCAATGTCGTCAGAATTTGGTGACCATGTTGTTATCATTATGAAGAAGAAGAATATAACTTTGGGCTAATCTGAATATATTTTCCACGTGATCTGTATAGTAATTCGTCTGGAAACCATGTCAAATATCGTATCATCTTCGCTGCAGTCGTCTCAAAATTCAAGTCCATCTGAGAGAGAGTATAAATAGTTAGAGATATCGAAAAGCGAAATGTTCTTTGAAAACATGGGATGAATTGGGATATTTGCTTCAAATAGCCTGATTCTACAGATCCCACGGAAGAAATGTATGATTAGTTAAACGTAGGAGCTGAACAAATTCAATTCGATAGGAACTGGTTGATAATAATCATCGTTTGGATATACCTTCCGATGAGAGAACTTCACTAGATAATCACAACGATATAACATACTTGATCGCTTATATAACTCGAACTCTTGTAGTACACATTCTTTTTCGTATATTTGGCAGTGAGTCTACTACATTTCAAACAGACAATTGAATTTCTGACTTCGACAAACATTCGACTTCCGTCGGATGACAGAAAACCACTTCTTAGAAGAAAAATCTTTCTCTTGGATGAAACAATCGAAAAACTAATGATATATTAGACTTTCGCAATTCTGAAAGTCTTTTCTCAACTACATCTGCTAAAGGCAACTCGGATGATATTTTTTTACTTATTACCTCTGATCATCATCGAATAGGGCTTATCAGATTCAATTTTCAATTGTATAACGACATATGTATTGATAAGGTGAAAATACATCGTATGATCAATTTCCTTTTTATTGTTGAATATCCGATGTTTTCGATCCGCCATTCCCGACTACTCAGCGTTGTATATTACATTCCAAAGTCAAGAGAGAGTCTGATCTTCCTGGAGATCGATGGCTATGAACGAAGTACCACACTCTAACACAATGATACTTTACTCTCGATACCTTAAGTATCAGCATTTCGAGAAAGGAATCTCAATATGATATTAGAAGGGTATGAAAAGATACCATCCTTTCTTCCGCTAGTTATCTAACTAAACGGCGCGACTGATAGTCTAATAAATACCATACGTACACTTGTATCAGTAACCATCACGCTCATAACTTTATATACTTCGGATCAAAACTTATTTAGAAAGCCTATCTCTCATCCTCTTAACTCAAGAACTAATCTCAGATTCGGATGCCTCGATCTGAAAAACCTTGGATTGAGTTTCATTTCAGGTAAAATAAACTAAATTTTATGTCATAAAACTTTGCTACAATCTGATTAGCTTAGATAGACAGATTTTATACATTTTTAAGCATAATTTAAGCTCCATATAATTCTCTCTTTCAAAAAAGAGAATAAAAAAGGATTACATTATTACAAGATAATACTCATTGATAATAGTTATCCACAGAATATAATAAAGAAAGCAATGAGAAAACTTCAGTTAAACAAAAACAAAAATAACAACATACAAGCAGTTCATAATAATACACAAAACATCTATATTTCGCTACCTTATTATAATGGATTATTTATTCATTTAGCCCGCAAAAAAGTGAAATAATATCAGATTTACCTCAGAAGAGAATAATGTTCGTTATTTAGTACCACCTATTAAGAAAAGAAAAAGGCTACTAATCTAGTTATCTACCAATATGATTGTCAAAATTGCAAAAAATCTTTCATAGGATAAACCTCAAGAAATGTCGAAGAAAGAAAACGTTAAAGAGAATAGAAACATTCAAAATTGCAGAACATTGTATACAATATAAACACAAAAATGACTGGAACCATAAAATATTAGCTGCAGAAATCAGTGATATTTGAAAAAGTAATAAAAGAAAGGTTATTAATGGATAATGTACATGAGAAACCTAATCGCATTATATTTTCGCAAAAAAACCTATGAATTAAATATTTTTCAATGACTTTAGCGTGATGCTTGAGAGCAACTAAAGTTTAACAAATTTATTAGATAATAAAACTTTTATTATTTGATTAGTCTTTCTTTCTCGTTTTTTCCCTCATTTAATTATAACAAAATGAGTCATACTATATATATATACAGTTGTTCTTTTTCATATAACTTCATTTTATTTTCACTGACAAAGGTAACACTAGTTGTCGAAACATTACAATAATACAATATAACCTATTCGATATTCTTTTCTTTATTATTTATGTAGAGATTCGAGTGTAGTATATATAATGTGTTATTGTAATCTAGTTTCTAATTTTCATCAATAAAGTCTGAAGAAGACGGCATTGCCAATCGAAACGTGACAATGATCGAATATTTTCTAGCAAGAGTTTCACAGAGAATCAACAAACAATGCGTGAGTAAATGAATGAAAAATGAATGAGAAAAATGATTATTTCTATAAAAAATTTGCTATAGAAAGAAGTGAAAATATACATACTCGTAAAAAATGTTTTGTCTTATATTCTTCGTAACAAGCTTTATCAGTGATGTCTTTCCGAAAACATCTTTAAAGTCTCCTTATCGTGGAAGAAATATTAGCTCTAATAGGCTGTGGTAGAGTGGAGATACTGAAATTTTTCCGCATAAACATATTTATGACTTACTCTCGGTATCTATCTATATATATATATATGTGTGTAAGAGGTAGAGAAATAAGAAATGATAACAACATCTTTAGTATTTGTGGTGAAAGTTTTTTCTTTTCTTCGTTATTCGCAACAGTGCTTTTGTCTTTAAATATGTCTGTGTATGCGTTTTGTCTCTGCTTGGTGTACCATCAATTATCATTATCTCTCTTTCTGCTCTGTACAATAATATCTTCTCTATTTTGCTTCTGTACGGTGTTCTATTTACGTTATCAATTTGTTATATATCCATTCCTTATATGTTTTTCTTTCTTCTTCGTTCTCTGTCGGTAATTTTTGTATAACATAAGTCGGTGTTTTGTTTGAGATGTCGAGTACGACAAGGCGTGGGTATTAGGAAAGAAATGTAATGATAGTACGATATATATACTATGTGTGTCGTTTATAAAAAGATTCAGATGATATACACGATAAATTTTATACTATGAATTCCAGCCAAAGATAATATTTTGTTCATAGTGAATGGTAGAACGTTACTTGATTATTTTGTAAGATGTTCACTTTGTTGCTAGAAGAGTGAGACCGAAAAAAAAATGCGTTGAAAAATTTCAAGCATGGAAAAAATACATACGCACATACAAATCTTTACTTAAACTATCAATACTTGAAAAATATGCAATTTCGAAGTAGATGTACTCAAATGTACAACACTCTGTTTTTCATATGATTACTAGTTCTTCAATTGACAAAAACTGAGAAATTTGAAGAAAAGAATATTCTTCAATTATAAAAATACTACTGAATATTTTCGATTTTAGTAAATGAATATTTTATTTGGAAAGTATATTGAGTGTTGCTAAATTTCATTTCAATGGACAATTATGAACATAATAACAGTATTAACGAGGATCAGGGTCTGGGTGAAAGAGAAATAATCACATCCACATTCTCTGCTCTGCTTCGACAGGTTGTCACCTCTTCGTTCCATAGCGTGATGTTTTTCATATAGTAGTCGTATATTAACTCCTACTATAACCGCTTGTCGTCGTACCTTTGTTGATGATACAGCAATATCTTACTCTTACCGCAAGAAAATACTGTGTAACACGGAATATCGAGAGTTGTTCCAATACTTAGCAGCTTCCTAGTATTTTATGTTCATAATAAATGTTCTTCGAAATGAAAGTCCAAATTCATCATAACTTATATTTAGTAGTGTTGCATCTATACGCAGTTGGGTGATTACATTTCTTTTTATTATGATTATCTCTTTCATGCATTACTTTCATCTTCTTTAAACAACCTTTTGCGATTATTGTTTTACGTTTCAGTTTTACTATAACTTTATCTGCTCTTTATTTTAGTCGTTTTTTTTGATGTTTTCGTTCTGTCATATTATTTTTTCTTTTTTTCTATCGGTAGGGAGGGAAAATGTTATGGCATGATATATCACATGCCATAAAGAATACTAATTCTCTTTCATTTTTCTCACGTACTACAAATATCGTTGAATATTTAAGGAGTGACTATTGTTTTATGAAAGAAGAGGAACAAAGAACGAAAAGGAGCGATAAGAAACTTCCTTTTATTTTACCCAGTAAAGTAAATATAAAATATTATCTTAATCATTCAAGTTTGTATAGAAAAATCATTGATAGATCGCAATTTATTGAAATATCCCAAAACTGTTGATCAATAATTATTCATCAACGATTTTTTTTTCAACAAAATTCATAGCTAAATTAACATTTGAAAATGATAGGATATCGATAATAATTTCTATTGATCTCTATTCTTAACTTTTTTTTTCAACTGATCTGTTGTATTCGATATTCAGACTATTTTTAATATAATCACACATAAGATGATATATAGTAATTTAATTATGTTTTCATTTTCTCCCTATTTTTATTATTTTTATTGTTTTTTATTGAACAATAAATTATAATCATTCGAAACTCATGTAAACTATTTTTTTGAGTGTTCGTCAATTTTTATGTATTTTACAAAGTAAGAGTATCATAGAGATATGTTTTAGATAAATTAGAATTTCATTATTTTTTTATTATGATGGAGATGAATGATATGTCTGATGAAAATCACTTTTTCAAGAGAGAAGACAATCATCTTGAAACATTTACTCTTATCTGGTTAGAGACCAATATCAATTGTGACCAGAAGCATGAAGATATTGAAGAAATGCTTCGTAGTACTATTAATCATATCAAGAAATTTGATGATTTGGACAAATGTAAAAAGTATATCGAAGAAGCATCAAAAGATGATAAATTAGTACTTCTTATTAGTGGTCAGTTGGGTCAACAATTAGTTCCTTTAATTCATCAACTTCAACATATTTCAGCAATTTATATTTATTCTGAAGACAAAGAAAACGATAAAATCTGGGCTCGTAATTTTCCTAAAGTATAGATTTGCTGTTTTGAGAAATGTTAATCATGTAGTATTGTTGTTTTAGTTGAAGACTATTAAGAGTGATCTTGAAATGTTGGTATCTCGAATCATTGAAGATCATAAACATCGAAGCAACACGGAAGAACTAGTCTGGATCAACATGCACACGACAACTAGTGATGCAGAAGGGGTATCAACGGTTGTCAATAGTCCATTTGTTTTTTCTCAACTACTTATCGATTGTCTTCTTCGATTAACATCCAATGAGATGGATAAAAATGAATTAATCCGTTGTTGCAAGAAAGAATACGAAGGAAATCATGTTGAACTTGCTAATCTGAATGAATTTCAAAACGAATATTCGCCTGAAAAGGCATTATGGTGGTATACTCGCGAATCATTCTTTTATAAGACTCTCAACGCAGCTTTATGCACGCAAAATATTCATATGATGTTTCTATATCGTTCTTTCCTTACTGATACATATCATCAGTTGCAGCAATGTCAATCTAAATGTTCTGTTCGAGTATACCGAAGGCAGCAAATGTCAATTGATGCGTTATATGATCTTCAGAATTATCGTGGACAGTTAGTTTCCGTGAAATCATTTCTATCCACAACTAGACGAAAACCGATAACTGACTTCTATAAAGATGTCGATACAACTCAACAGAACAGTTTCGAACAAGTTTTATTTGAGATTGATGCTGATCCTAAAGTAGTTACAACCAAACCATTTGCTGACATCAGCAAGTATAGTGATTTTTTTCTTGAATTAGAAGTACTCTTTATGCCAAATTCTATTTTTCGTCTCAATACTATCGACTATGATGACAATCAAGGTTGGATCATTGGAATGTCCTTATGTAATGATGATGAGTACAGTTTAAAGGAAATTCTTGGACACATGAAGAAGCAAAATGGTATTGGAGAGATAAATCTATATACATTTAGTAAGATGTTATGGAAAATGGGCAAATTTGATCAAGCTAAAATGTACTATATTCGTTGTGTCAATGAACTTTCGGATAATGACTCTTTACTTTTCAAAGCGTATGAAGATCTTGCTGAGATTACTTCTCAACAAAATAACTATAACGAAAGTATGAAATGGCAGCAAAAATTATCGGACGCTGAAAAGAAGATATCAAACAACAACGGTCACGTAAATAGTAAGATAATCTAATTTATACATCGTGATAGTTTCAAGACTATACAATTTCCAGTCAAAGTGATTCAGTTTTCCATAAATTATTAGATTTCGAAGGAGCTATCAACTCTATTTTAAGAATTTGTAATAGATTAAAGAGTCTGATCGACAAGGAAAAAAGTAAATTGAATTATTATGATTTATCCTTCCGAATAAGTTCATGCTATATACTGAACTAAATGCCTGCTTGTTTCTATTTTTTTCATGCTTCATAGTTCTTAATATGTGACAATGCAAAATCTCAATTAAAGAAGCCAAAAATTTTACAAGATGCCAAAATAAGTGAGTGTTATTTATAGTTAAATTTTGAGGTGAGAAATATCTCTGCATTATATTTGGTTAGATCAACGTACGTTTTACAAAAATCATAGCTGACGAGTAAGCTGCGTAGTAAACAAACTGTTACACACAGTTTTCTATCATTCTTTGAGCATTGTCTACATTTTTTACGGTAGAGATACTATGCAGTTTCAAAATAGTCTAATTTGAAGAACATCCACTTACAACTATGTAAGTAATCAATGTTGTCAACTAGAGTATATCTTACAATTTTAGATAATATAATATCTCACTTTTATCTATTTTAGGTAGATCATCAAAGAAACTGCCAGGTATTGGATCTCGAAATACACTACGATGCTACGTATTTGGATTTATCTTTCTTTTCGCCATAACGCTGGGGATTGGGATATATTTAGTGAAATACATTCCAGTTGGAAATGGCTACAATGATGTCAATCAGAATAATCCTACAATCGCCAATACACGAACAGGTATAGTGGCACTTCTTGAATATTTTATTTCATTAACAATGTTACTTAGTTCGTATAATTAAAAAGCATCCGCAATTATATGTATAAGAGATAGCTATTTTATTGATTAAACATGTTCGGTTGCTAGTACTATAAAGTCACGAAGATATAGATTGAGAGAATGCAACATTCATGTTCTTTGTTGAACGTGAGCCCACTCCAAAAACCATTTTATAGATTTTCTGAGATACCGATGTCTTGAAACATCCTACCCTCTGTTTTATAGCAAGTCACTATGGGTCCTAAAATTTTTTTCAACAAAAGGCTTGTTTCAGTTCCATAAGCTTCATATGAAAATATTTCTTGCAGGTTTAGAAAGCGTGGAATGGAAACAGGATGGAATTACAGTTTGTGGAGGAAATGGAATAGGACATAAATTAAATCAGCTCGATGGTCCTCAAGGAATCTTTATTGATAATGATACAACAATATATATTGCTGATTTTTTTAATAATCGTATTATTCAATGGAAATCTAACGAGACGACTGGTCAAATCATTGCAGGTGGGAATACATATGAACATGGAACTAATCAGTTTATATATCCGAAAAGTATAATTAATGACAAACGAAATAATTCGTTGATCATTTGTGATTTTATGAATGGACGAGTAATCCGATTATCAAAACAAATTAAAAAAAAACCAAAGATTCTTATTCCTAATATTCACTGTTCTGGTCTTACAATGGACAAAAATGAATCCATATACGTTTCTGATTGGACGAAAAATGAAGTAAGACGATGGAAAAAAGGAGATAGAAATGGAACGATAGTGGCCGGAGGAAACGGAAAAGGAAACCATTCCGATCAACTGAATGTTCCTACTTATATCTTTGTTGATGACGATTATTCTCTTTATGTATCTGATATGAGAAATCATCGTGTGATGAAATGGGAAAAAGATGCAAAAGATGGAATAATTGTGGCTGGAGGAAATGGTCATGGATATAGCCTTTCACAATTGTCAAATCCGCAAGGAATTATTGTTGATCATTTGGGTGAAATCTATGTGGCAGATCGTGATAACCATCGAGTAATGCGTTGGCGTAAAAAAGATAAAGAAGGTGAAATTGTTGTTGGTGGAAATAGGAACAAAACAAAATCGAACCAATTTTTTCCTAGTGGTTTGTCGTTTGATAGTAAACGTAATCTTTATGTTGCTGATCAAGAGAATAATCAAATTCAAAAATTTGAAATGATTCGTGTTTAACAATTTTTTGCTAAGTTAAATCAACTTTCATCGAATGGACTAATTTTTTTGTTTTTAACTAAAATAAACAATGAAATAAATGTAGCATTCATTTTTGAAATTTGCGTAAGTGAATTTGATGGTGGAATCAAGTAATTCTACCAGTGATTCGCTTAGAAACATGTTCCAAATGTTTTAGTGTTGTTCTAAGCACAACCCATTAAGCTCTCCACAACAACATGATAGACTTATCCGTAATTCGCCGTTTTTCAATGACAGTATCAGTTACTAGAGGATTTATTGACGAAGAAACCTCTTTATTATTGTGTGTGTCATGATATATTAGTCAGCTAGTAGTTTATTTTATTGACCTTCGAAAAACGAGTAGTTGTTGAATTTGGCTTCAAATATAAATATAAATTGATTAAATCATATTCTTATATGATCAAAAACAAAAGAAAAAAAATTACATAACAAACGCTGTGTATCTCTCTTTTTGTCCTTGTTTTCATTCATTTAGATGCGCTGTATGTCACGCCATTCCTTCGTCCTCACTTAGTCAGATGGTCTGTATCTGTCTTTGCATCCTTACCGTTTCAAATGTCCGCTCTCGCTAACTCCTTCCTCATTGGAATGGTTAATGAAACGAGGAGCGATTGCGTATCTTGAGGGTGTGAGTGTCTCCCCTGTTAAGCCACACACTGAAGATGTTGAAAAGTGGTTTAAACAAAAGATACAACACCAAGTGATATCATGTAGAATTTTCAAAATGGAAATTCAACATTGATTCCAAACATCCTTACATAAAGAGTAAAAAATATTTATTCGATTTCGATAACGAAAATATCAGCTAAAGGATACAGATCAGCGCTTTATTGATACTATGGAGAAATATTATGTTTATTCTTCTTCAGTTATTCGAACTAACACAATCAAGAATCTGTGTTTAAGAAGTATTAGAAAGGCAGAGATTTGTAGATATGCAATCTCTTTTTTCTAGATTGTGAATTTGTATTAAAACTTGACTAAAATAAACGTCAAACGTCGCTACATTCACACAGCTGGGAAAAAAGGGTTTCTTAAAATTTTCAAAATAATATCACTTTCTTCCCTCTTTTCTTCAATGGAATCCGATGTGGTATGTTCCAATTATTCCTACATCACTACGAGTTTTTGAATCGTCTGTAGGGTATTGATAAGCATCTTGCGGAGATTGAAGAAATGTCCTAACATCGAAATGAAAAGAAAATACTCATAGTTTCAATTATTTGTTTTTTATGTCAAAATCACGTACCCATCCGGAGCTTGAACACTCATTACTCCATCATTTCCGTGAACATTGTTCAGATCATAGTAAATTTGATTTATATTATGCGTTCGAATACTTATTTCAAACAAAGTATTTTTTTCGGGCGCACCATTTGAGAAGGTACCCGCCCAACCATCCGGCAAATATTCATCGTGTGTTTGCCTAATGTAAAAAAAAGGGAAATATAACTGATTTCATCGATAAAACATCACGAACGACTTCTAGCATGTTTTTTGCTATCTGCACCTACCCAGGTACTAAGGTTTCAACAGATTGTGGCTCCTGATCCACACCAACTTGAGTTTTAAACAAGTCGACGTTTGTGCCACGATAGTTTGTGAAAACCAAATGCGTTAAAGACGTTCCTGTAAGTAAATCAAGGCTGTATGCTTACTAACAGCAGTGGGAAAATTCTCACTAGCAGAATTCTAGAATTTTCTTGATATGGTTTTTATATTAGAATACATACATATTTATTACATTTAATCCAGTACTTTCATCAGAATTATACAAGAACTAAGAACGAATTTTATTTTTCAAGGAGAATTATGTACAACAATATACAAACTCTTCAGTTCAAAATTAAAATTCTAAACATTTGAGGATAAAAATTTTCCCACAAAGGACCAGTTTTTTTACAAAAAACGTTTCTTATATGGGTTGACCGAAGATTAATCGGAGTCACAGGATTCAAATATGACTTCTATTTCGTTTAGTTATATAAATCAATAGCTTGGTTGTTGTTTAGTAACGCGATTTCTACAAGAAAGCGGTGAGCGAGTCTTTAGACGAGCGTTACTTGTACATAGATATGTCCTATAAATTTAGAACTATTGGATGTGGGGTGTGGGTGTAGATGCCGGGGTCAATGTGAATATTTGGTTCAATCTATATCCATGCTCTTCCGAGTAAATAATTACTTTTGAATATGGGAATGAGAAATAGCATGTAGTTGATATCATTATTATAGAATAGACTAGTGTTTTCTGGGCGCAACTGTTCGACAAACAACTTTCTTGGGCCTATATTTCTGACTTGAAAATAACTCTGCAGTTGTCGTTATTGTATCAAATCTCTATCTAAATAAAATATTCATTTTTCTGTTCTTCTCCAATCTTAACATTAGTCTCCGCAGATTGAATTTTATTATTTCTCTACATTAAGTACTAACAAAGATGATATATCAGCAATATAAAGGGATTTAAAAATCTTTCCTACTTAGACATTTCTTCGTTGTTGTATTGCAGTTGTTACTTGTACAGTCTGAGTTTGACTTACAACCTTGCTGAGGTAAACATTTTTTCGAGCAAGCTGTACCACCACAGTCGACATCGGTTTCATCGTGATTCTTAATACCATCCGTACAAGTCGGTGCTATAACAAAGAAAAACATAATCAACTTTATGACACTATGGCAATATAAAACGTTTTGGAGCTGTGGGTGTGGGATGTAAGGTGTGGAGGTGGCACTCATTCATATCCAACCACCCACTACTTATTGAATTCTTTTTTTTATTTAGGAAAATTTATCATTCATTCATTGATTGATGAAATTAAAAACACAACGATTTATCACCTGTACCAGCGTGACTTACTCCATTCTTCTGAAGATGTTGATGGATTTTTTGTAATCATATATCTTAATGCAAATATTCCAGTTCCAATCATCAAAATAAGAATAAAACTACATATCAATAATTTTAAATCCCAATTACATAGCATATAATTTTTTGATTTTCGTTTTTGTATTGTGTCTAAAATGACAGATCAATAGTATGTATCGAGATCTGAAAAAATGAACATATTTGTTTTACCATTGTAAGTTAATTTATCTGTTTGACTTATCTCAATCTCAATCTCATTTAATTGTATTTTCTCTTTGATTTCCGCTAAAATACGTCTCAGTCGAAGATGTTCTTCATAATCTTTTTGTTGAGAAGCAATTTTAGCCAAATCTTTATAAACAGTAAGAACTAAAGGATCATTTTGTGAAAGTTCATCTAAACAACGATAATAATATGTCTTCGCTAAATCGAGATGACCCATTCTTCGTACAACTTTTCCTAGAATACAAAGATTTGTTTCACCATTTCCAATTTCATTTTTCATATCCATAAGAATTTGTTTTAAATTATGTTCATTATCACTACATAAACACATTTCAATAATCCAAATTTGATTTTCATCATCATGAATAATTGAATTTAAACGAAATATTGATCCAACCATAAAAAGAACTTCTGATTCATCAAGAAAATCACTAAATTGACTAATATCAGCAAATGGTTTTGTTGTAACAACGTTCGGATCAGCATCAATTTCAAATAAAACTTTTTCAAAATCGGTCCATCGATGATTTGTATCACCCAGATAAAAATTTGCAATTTCTTTTTGAAAACTCGTCGAAAGAAATGAATTCACTGAAACATATTGCCCAACACTATTTTTAAGATAATTTAATTCATCAGTTGATATTAATTGACTTCGATAAACACGAGTAGCACATTGGCATTGATGTTTTTCTAATTGATTTTGTATATCAATAATAAATGAACGATATAAATAAATCATATGAATACTTTCTTTTCTTAAAGCTGCATTCAATGTTTTATAAAAGAAAGATTCACGAGTATACCACCATAAAACATTATCCGATGAATAACTACTCTGAAATTCTTGAAGATGATTTAATTCATTTTGATTTCCTTCATATTCTTTTTCACAACATGAAATTAATTCATTCCGATCATTTTCATTTGATTTTAATCGAAGAAGACAATCAAGTAATAATTGAGAAAATGCAAATTGACCATTGATTCCTGTTGTTGATTTTCCTGCATCATTTATTGTTGTAAACATATTCATCCATACAGGTTCTTCTATTTTTCGAGGATTTTTATGATCTTCATGGATTTGTGAAACCAGTTCATCCATTTCAACATGGACACCTTTTAACTAGAAAAATAATTATTGAAATTAAACTTTATTAATACTTTTTTGTTTACCTTGTCAAAATCATCTGTCCATTGTTTATCTTCTGAATTGATGTAAATTGATGAGATTTGTCTTAATTGATGAATTGAAGGAATAATTTGTTGACCGAATTCACCATTCGTAACAAGAACTAATCGATCATTTTCTGATGTTTTTTCAATATAATCTTTACATTCCTCAACGTCATCAAATGTTTCAATATGATTAATTATATTACGTAATTCTCTTTGGATATCAACATTTTCATTATTATTAAGCCAGATAAGGCTGAAGCTTTCAAGATGATTGTCATTTCTTTTTCTAATAGATTCTTTAGGAGTTTCAAGAAGTGGAATCATTTCCATTATTTTGGAAATAACATTGTGAATTGATCAAAGAAAAGAATAATCTAAAATCATATAGAAATAAGAAGGGTGTGAGTGTTGATGTCACTCATTTGCCACACCCACGCTTGAACACAAATATATAGTATCTCGATTGCCGAACTTATGGAGGATAGTGGTACTTGATTGTCTTTTAACGGGTTTATCTACTTATGAATGAAACTTTGATTTAGCAAAAGAACTCAAAGTCTATAGAATATTTTATCAACAGCTTCCTTATAAGATAATTGGCAGTCATGATCCATATAAAATTGAGTAACAAAATTTTGTATGATCCTCTCAAATATGATTCACATCTTCTTCTTTTTCTACACATTTTTTATATTTTTAAACGTCTCGCTGACTCTTATGAAACAATTTCTATACCTGTGATTGTGTATTAGTATGTTGTCTTTGTTTTGAAAATAAATAAAAGGCTAAACAGTAACCATCTCCTTATTTTAACTCCGAAACTGGTATAGCTTGGTTTTTTCCTCACGTTATGATAGGTATTTATTACATTTAATTTATAACAAAGAAGAAGAATGACCTCTTACAAATAGCTCCGATGGATTACAAAAACGCAATTTAAAAAATTATCTTTTAACATGTAATATGATACTGATCATGAAATGAGAAAAAAACAAAACACAATTTACATTCGAAATCACAAAAACACAACAAGAATTCGTTGGAATCTATCCTTATTTAAGATAAATTGAACATACATATAATTCTTGTTACCTAATGCATAGTCAATTTCAACATATTTTAATTGTACTATATACCGAAAAATAATAAAAACCTGGAGAAATATGGTTACCAGTACTTTTCATATAAATGTATTGATTCATTAATATGATTCTTATTATAACAACATATGAAATAATATACACTATTATGATAACATCTACTTTTGGTTACTTCAAACTAATTTGAACGTGATACATATGAAAATAGTATTGAAAATTGTTGAACTACAACAACAAATTGCTTCAATTTATGTTATTCTAAAGTTATACTGTTTTACACTATCTCTTCGAATCTATGATAGATTTATACAATAAACATGCAATAAATGATAAAAGTAAGAGAAAGTAAAAACTATCTATTATTTTTTAAAATTGATGAATAAAACAAGGATTAATACTAAGTTGTTTTTCTTTCGCGTTGATCTAATAAAATATTATCAATATAACATCCAAAAATTAAAGAACAGATATTTAAGTGGAACAAAATCCAATAGAAATAAATTACTTTTTAAAACCTTCAATTTCTTTATCAAGTGCGTCCATTTCATCGACATCATTAACTTGTGGAATTTATATATGAGTAAGTATAGTTGATGATGGAATATTTAATCCAGTATTACTATTAAATGGATCATAAAGTGGAAAATCATTTGGAATAGTTGATGTTTGAGGTTGTTGTTCATCATGTGAATATTCCCATTGGAATTGATTTGAATTTGTCACAGATATATCATTTCATGTTGAATTTGAATTATCCATAGCATAATTCATTGATGAATAAGTTGGAAAAGTACTAGTATTATGTAATTCTGATGAAGGTTGCTGAACAGGATTAGATGAACGATAATCATTTGAATTTCAGTAGGAAGAAGTTGTATCTTCAATTGGAAGAATATCATTGGTTTTATTTGGTTGAACAAGAGAAGAAGATGGAATAAAAACTGGTGCTGTTGCAAGAAGGGTCGATGATAGTTTAACTAAATAATCCATACCTTATGTTTCTTCACGATTTGATCAAGCTGATGACGATGATTTAATCTTTTGTTCTTGTTGATTATTCACTGGATTATGGACATGTATTGCAGGAATGTTTGTAATATGCTGTGGTTTATTACTATTTGATATTACTTATGATGTGACTTTTTGTTGAACAAGAATTGGCGTTTTAGATTTAATATTTGTCTGTTGTCGTTTTTGTTTTGTATTAATAGGTGCAGATGAAATAGGTGTTGATTTATGTTTACCTTGTTTACGAGAAGTTGTTATCCAATTAATTTCTTCTTGTAAACAAGAAGAATTTTCACACGAAGGTTCAATATTTGTTTGAATAGAATCAATTTTTTCAATTAATTCTTTGTTCTTCAAATTTTAATTTTGTTTTTTGTTTTCGTTTTAATAAAGGTTGTGAATTATAAAGAATTGAAGCATTTCCTAAATATAAAATCGAAATTATCAAATTAAATTCAATTTTCACAAAAAAAAACCACAGAGATTTTTTTTGTGCTTTTGCTAAAATATGTCATTTTCGAATTTTAATCGATTTTTTTTATTGATTTTCAATAATACAACTTCACTTTTTCTTTTATTTTTATTCTCAATGTTTTATTTAACAAAAAAGTTCTTTTCTTTTTTTCAAAATCAAAATTTTATTTACAAAATTATTTCAAATTTTACAATTCGATTATTTCATAAATCAACAACATAAAGATTTCCTTCATCATCAAGAGATAAACCTGGAGGACCATTCGATTGATTTTCTTCACCATTTCCACCAACAGCAACTTCACCTTTTCCTTCGCACCAACGCATTATTCGGTCATTCTCACGATCTGCCACATAGATTTGACCTAAATAATCAATAATGACTCCTTGAGGTCGATATAATTGATTGAGATTTCCGCCAGCCATAACTGTTCCTTCTTTTGCATCTCTTCTCCATTTCATCACACGATGCTTGAATGTATCTGATATATAAACCGATTGATGTTCATCAACAAAGACAAAACGAGGAAAATTAAGTTGATTGAGTTCATTTTTTTATTTCCACCTGTCATGCTGATGCCATTTTGTTTCCATTTGCTGAGTTTTAGTTCTAGGGAGGAATAAAAATAAAAGATTTTGATGAAGAGAAGAAAACTTGTTTGTCATGAAAGGAAAGAGAAAAGAATATTTTGGAATGAAATGTTCATAAACATGTTTAGTGGAATGACAAATTTTATTTGATATTTTTATTGTTGAATTTTGAAAAAAAATTCTACTGAAAAAGAACATCAACCATTTGTAGTTTTATATTTGGAAAATAAAAATAAATTCTTTTGAAAACTATTTTAATAAAAACAATCCTTAAATGTTTTTTTTGAGTAAACTTTGTAAACTAAAATGAAAAAATATTTTGTTTTGAAAAGAAAAGTCAATCTGAAATCTATTATTTTCGAATCGAAATTTAGATGCGAAAGACTTTATTGAAAGACAACTTACTTTTTGAGATAAATTGAGAAATATTTTATTTAGAAAGAAAAGAAAAATCGAAAGTGAGAAAAGATTTTTTTGATTTTCTTTGTTATGTAAATTTGATAATGAAAAAAACGAACATGATTTGAATTAAAATGTTTGTATAATAAAAAGTAAATTAATAAATATTTAAACTCTGAATTAGAAATACGTTTTATTTTTTAGTCTTTCTTATTGAATCAACATTAAAGTAATAAAGAAAAGCGAAATAGTAAAAGACAACTGATAAAAATAAATTCAATCAAAATCGAAATAAAACAAAATGAAAGAGAAGAAATAAATAATACGATAAAGACTTCTAAAATAATCAAATAAATATCAATGAATTAAAATCAAACATAATTTATTTATATGTTTATCATAAAATATCAATATATAATCATGATAAAACAAGAAAACTTTTCAATATATCCTTTTTAAAGATTTATTTTATATCATTTTTATTACAAATATGATTTTCAATTACTAATCATGGAAACTTGTTACACAAAATGTTTTTCTTCACTAATAAATATGAAGAAAATGTAACTAGTTTTATTAATTAATTAAATTAATAATCACAAAGAGAATTATCGAAATTCTCTTCTTAGTAAACATCTTTCTATAATATTACACTTTGAAAAGATGGATGTGGGTGCTAGGCGAATATGGTATCCACACCCACACTCACACCCAGTTTTTCATTTCGACAATATATTGGTCTACATGTTTATACAAAAGGAATTTATCCTAATTGTGAATTTTCGTTTAATGTTAGGGATTATACTCAATTAGAAACGATTAGAGTTGGTTTGTATTTGATTGGTATTGGTTCGAGTTTATTAGAAGTGATTAGAAATGAATAGTAGTAATTAGAGTTCATTAGTGTATTGATTAGGATAATTAATTGAATGAGTAATCCGCTATTTTTTCCTTGCTATTGTTCATCGAAACGAACCCAATCGATTTCCATTCTTTGAGGAAAGGCTCCTTCATCAATACCGTGTCTACCACCTCTGAAACAAAAATCACATAAATTTTCATCATGCAATATAAAGAAAGAAGGATTGTCAACAATTCTTACGCGCTTCCACCAACGGCGAGATTCATATGTATACGGAACGGTTTATCAAATGGCCTGAAATACAGAGAGGAATAAAATCTGTCAGCTAGATTTCACTCTACACAGCTTACCATTGTGTCCAATCTTTATTTTTCTTTTCCCAAACGAAGAAACGTGTCAGAAGTGCTTGTTTTTCATTGGAACCGACAAACATTTCCATTTTGTCTGGTTCCCATTGAACTAAACAAAGAAAATACATTACATTGTTTAAATCATTTCCAATATAAAATACGAAAACGTACGCGTATAAATCATATATTCTATTGTTGCATTACTGACTTCAACCGCGTTCCATTCCCCATTGTTCGACTTTGTAGCAATGCCAGCAGTAACTGTTGTCCAGTCATGTCCAAGGTGTGCCATCAAATAAATTGCACCATTGTCTGGCCACATAATATTTCCATAAGTCCGGTTCTTAGGTATCTAAAAAAAACGCAAGTCAAGCGCAATTAGCTTTAATGGCAACAATTTTTTTTATGTCATTCAGATTACTCACCAGATAAAGTGAAGACCAGGTACCTTTGGCGGATGGAAGTTTTGCTCGAATCTATAGAATTGTGGAGTACGTTCGTAAGTGTCGACTTTTAATTTCTTATTAAAAAACAGCAAAGAACTTACCTGTAGTCGTCCATAAAGAAAAGCTTGTTTACTTATCAATCTTGCGGATGTAAACCGCTTGTTTTCATAGTTTTCCTTTCGTGCTTCAATGATCAACTGCCCATTTTCACACCATGCATTCTTCCGATAACTATCAGTGTAATACTGCTCTTCTTCATTTCCCCCGCCATCACTTACAACGTCGAATTTCCATTTACTCATATCTACCCCGCCGTTTTGATTGAATTCATCTGCAAATGTATGACCTAGATAGAAATCAAAACAAAACAAAAGATAGTTATTAGAAAAACACAAGCAAACTACATGGATACTATTGTATAGTTCCTATTTAAAAACTTTATTCACATCGAGGAAGACTTATTTAATTTTCTTTCACAAATCAGTGGACATCAAATTTCGACACCCATTGCTTAGATACGCAACGATCACGCTCACGCTCAAGTCATAAAGATAGATGTGGACTTTCTGTGAGAATCTTTTCAAATAACGCTTGCTATTTTGCAGGAAACCATCTTGAGGATGGGTATAGATGTTGGTGTCAGTGTGGATGCTCGATTCAATTTGCACTCACACTCACACCCCTCCGAGTGAACAACTACTTTTGAATATAAGAATGATAAATTTGAGGAATAGTATGTAGTATGATATCATTGTTATAGGACAGACTGATGTTTCCTGAGTGCAACTGTTCGACAAACAACTTTCCTGACCCATATTTCTGACCTAAAAATAACTCAACAGCTGTCTTTACTGTATTGAATCTCTATCTGAACAAATATTCATTTTTCTGTTCTGCTACAATTTTAACTGATTTCTTAAAAGACTAGAATGAGGTCTTCAACATTTTTGAAATGGAATACTGATTTGGCATTCCGTTTTGAAGTTCTTGTTTTTAGAATATCACATTAAACTTTCACCCTACCTAAAAAACCACGCCTTTTCTTAGTATTATACGGTTCTATGATGAGTAATAATACTCCGAAGAAATCTTTACTTTTTGACTAACTTGATCTTCTCAACAAAAAGTAGCTTATTAAGAACTTATAGTGAATCAATCTTGACACGACTCTCCATAGATTGAACTTTATTATTTCTACGCATTATCTACTAACAAAGATGATATATCAGCAATATAAAAGGATCGAAAAATCTTTCTTACTTAGACATTTCTTAGTTGTTGTATCACACTTGTTACTTGTACAGTCTGAGCTTGACTTACAACCTTGCTGAGGTAAGCATATTTTCGAGCAGTTTGCACCACCGCAATCCACATCGGTTTCATCTTGGTTCTTAACACCATCCGTACAAGTCGGTACTATAACATAGAAAAAGATAATCAGTTTTGTGACATTATGACAATAGGAAATTTTTTTGAACTGTCATGGTATTTATGGATATATTCACTTATCGGTTGTTTGTTATATATATATATGTCGGAGTACAGAATAGAATTCAGTTCAGTTTGGAATTGTCCTAGTTCAAATTAGAATTCTATTCTGTACTCTGACATATATATATATATGTTAGAACATATCATAAGCAGCGCATTGTCATAGAAATAATGGAAAAATTCGAATATACTAGCCATGCACGCGTTGACGCTCGTAAAGAAGGAATGACACTTTATGTTCGTGATTTATTTGGAGTATGTATGTTTTCTCTTCGTAATTTATTTACAAAGAGCTGTGTACATATATACAAACACAAGAAAAACAGCAAGGCTAAAATAAAGATCGAATCAGGTCAACCATGTGCGAGAGATTGCATTATAAAACAGCACGTTCAGTTCAATAGAAATGACTACAAACAAAGCAAAGCATGAGAAACAAAGGTATACATTATTAAAACAGACTGCAGAAAATACTATTTAGCATAACGACAGTGCCGTGAAACTATCCATAAATCGAAGATAGATCATAAATTTGCAGCACTACCAACAATATATGATAACTTTTCTTCATCACATCATGAATATCACATTATAAGAATCGTATATTTTGCTGAAACTTAAGATATCATAACCTACATATTCTCATCTTTCTACCAAGGATATATCCCAATAAGTCATGAATAAAAAGAATTTTTTCATATACAACTCATTTTTACATTTTTCCAAGTCATTTTTCCCACGAAAAAAAGCACTATTCCTATACGTTTAGGCTTTTCCGCGAGAAAAATATGTATATAATTAAGTTATAAAAAACATTTTCCTCATATAAAGAAGCATATAACGCGTTATTTATAATCATTATTACTTGTATATATAAAGTCACCATTTTTGACCCGGGTATAGAGGTGCAGAATCTACCCGTGTGCGCGTTCGAGAAATTTTTCAGAGCTCTACGACGTAAAGATGTGTTTGTTGCTTTTTTAACCGGGGAAACTTTTGAAAAAATTTGAGAGTGAGGCAAAAAGTTGATCATATTATCAGCAGATTCTGCACCTTTGCTTTGTGAGAGCATCCTTCTCCTTTCTTCATTTCCTCAAATAGTTGTTTACATACCAAAAATCGTGGCGCTGCCTCTACTTACGGTTTGAGGTAATCTGTAAATATAGCAGAATCCCAAGCAAAATGACTGGAAGACAGATACATCCCGACAGGACGAATCGCAGTTTTTTTCGATGCCCAGTATTTGAACGTTTCAGCAATGGCGCCTTTCTATCTGGATTTTCCGATGATGACACCTCTAAAATAGGCGAAAGTTACGTGTATTGTCTTAAATTACAATATATACTTTAGTTGGTTTTAGACTCTCTTTTTTTAAATTCATAAAGACGTTTATTTTATAAATTTAACAAGAACAGGTTAAAAGAAAATGACCTTGTTCACATGCCAACCTAGCTACTTATGTACTGCGTTAAACTAAGAATGGAATAATCTTAAACCATACAAAATAGTTTTAAAATCCTTCAATAATCGCTTACAAGAACGAAATAAACCAAGAAAAGTATCGGTCAGAAAGAAGAAGATAGCAAAGTGAGCAACATACATACGTGTAAGAAAGGATCGAAAATGGACGAGCATACATGAATAATACTTTCACCCATTGTGATATGGCACATTCTCAATCACGTGTGCCATAAAAGTTAGCAATATTGATTATTTGCGCAGCTGTGAGCAGATATTTTCAAGATTACTCTATCTTCAAACTATGTAGATCTCATATCATAAAAAATGCAGACAGTATTTAAAGAATCATAGAAACTTATACATCATAGTTTGCTTGCTATGCAGCTTACTTGTCAGCTATGATTTTTGTAAAACTCACGCTGATCTAAACAAATATAATGCAGAGATATTTCTCAAAAAATGTTTCACTTTTTTTCTTGTTGATTAGACTCTTGAATCATAATAGTAATATAAAAGTCTTAAGAGTGTTTTATGAGGGTCGAAAATATATAATTATTACAGAATTTTTGACAAGCGCCTTTAAAAGTTCTTCATCGAAAATTTATTCATAGATAAAGTTGGACAGCTCATGTTTCAACCTCTTACAATAACGCTGAGATTTCTTTCAAAATCTAATATTCTATGAAAAACTTGTTCACACAATTACCTGGTGTCATTCGATCTTTGAAATCATTTAATTTTTGCTGCCATTTTATAGTTTCATCATAGTCATTTTGTTGATAGGCAATGTCAGCAAGTCCTTCATATGCCATGAGAAGTAAAGGATCTTTATCCAAAAGTTCATTGACACAACGAATATAGTACTTTTTCGCCAGATCGAATTTGCCCATCTTTAATAGGATCTTGCTCCATGAACATAGATTCGTCTGTTCAATACCATTTTGTTTCTTCATATATTCAAGAACTTCCTTCAAATCGTGATCGTCCTCACGGCATAAGGACATATGAATAATCCAGAGCTGATCATCGGTACAATTGATGGATTCAATACGAAAAATCGAGCCAAGCATAAACAATACCTCTGATTCCACAGAGAAATGACTAAGTCTGCTAATATCAGCAAAAGGTTTTGCTGTGACCACTTTAGGATCAGCATCAATCTCAAATAAAACTCGTTCTAAATTATTGTACTGAGTTGTTCCACCCGTATAGATGTCAGCTACTTTACGATCAGTAGAGGTAGAGAGAAACGAATTTACAGAAACAAGTTGACCTTTTTGCTGCTGAAGGTAATTTAGCTCTCTATTCGACATCAACTGGCTCCGATAAACTTGAATAGGATACATTGATTGATGATGTTGTAATTGCCGATGTATATCAGAAATGTACGAACGATACAAGAACATCATGTCAATAGTCTGCTTACGTAGAGCTGCGTTTAGGGTCTTATAGAAGAATGATTCACGAGTATACCACCATAAAGCCTTTTCAGGTGAATATTCTTTTTGAAATTCATTAAGCTTATCGAGTTCAGCATGATTTCCTTCGTATGCTTTCTCGTAATAATCGATTAATTCATTTTTATCCATCTCATTGGATGTTAATCGAAGAAGACAATCGATAAGTAGTTGAGAAAAAACAAATTGGCCATTGATACTTGTTGTTGATGTTCCTCCATCATTAATGCCGATGAACATGTTGAAACACTCAGATTCGTGAACTCTTCTTTGTCTTGCATAATCTTCATTGATTTGCGATATCAAATTTTTGAAACCTCTTTTAACAATCTTCAACTAAAAAACAATACAACATCATTTGCATTTCTCAAAATAACAAACCTACTTTACGAAAATCACGAGCCCAAGTTTTATTATTTTTGTCTTCAGAATAAATATAAATTGCTGAAATATGTTGAAGTTGATGAATTAAAGGAACTAATTGTCGACCCAATTGACCACTAATAAGAACTACTAATTTATTATCTTTTGATGCTTCTTCAATGTACTTTTTACACTTGTCTAAATCATCAAATTTCTTGATATGATTAATAGTAGTACGAAGCATTTCTTCAATATCTTGATGCTTTCGATCATTGATATTAGTCTCTAACCAGATAAGAGTAAATATTTCAAAACGATTGTCTTCTCTCTTGAAACAGTAATTATCATCAGACATATCATTCATCTCCATCATAGTAAAAATAAAGAAATCATAATATTTCTAAAACATATCCTTATACAATATCATTACATTAAACATAGTTTATTTTGAGAATGAAGATACATCAAAAATAATTATCCTATCAGTCTCAAATATTTCAATCACAAAATAAGGTATAGAAAGAGCATATGTTAATTTAACTATGAATAAATTATCGAAAACTGTAGAATGAAGTATCTATTCAAGTGAAAAAAAATCGTTGATGAATAATTATTGATCAACAATTTTTAGAAGATTTCAATAAATTGCGATCTATCAATGATTTTTCTACACAAACTTGAATGATTAAGATAATATTTTATATTTACTTTACTGGGTAAAATAAAAGGAAGTTTGTTATCGCTTCTCTTCGTTCTTTGTTCCTCTTCTTTCATAAAACAATAGTCACTCCTTAAATATTCAATGATATTTGTAGTACGTGAGGAATTGAAAGTGAATTAGTATTCTTTATGGCATGTGATATATGATGCCATAGCATTTTTCCTCCCTACCAACAGAGAAAAAGAAAAAGTAATATGATAGAACGAAAACATCAGAAAAAGAAGACTAAAATAAAGAGTAGATAAAGTTATAATAAAACTGAAGAGTAAAACAATAATCACAAAGAGTTGTTTAAAGAAGATGAAAGTAATTCATGAAAGAGATAATCATAATAAAAAGAAATATATTTACCCAATAGTGTATAGGTGAGATAGAAGTGTGGGTATAAGTTTAGGTGCAGTTGTCGGTTTGGCTCAGGTTGTAGCGATAACTGTAGTGCAAAGGAAGAGATGTATATTTTAGTACTTACATCTCCACCCACACCCACACCCTTTTGTCGATTTTCCAAATCATACAATCGAAAATTAATTTTTCACACTTTTACAATAACATTTTTAATACTCTATAATGTTTGTCTTTCTAATTTACAATCTATTTATGCATAACTCATTCATGCTAAAAACCAATGATACAATGGTTATATTTATCTAATATTTATTATAAAAAAAAGTAAACCCTAATTCTAAATCTTATTATTCGTTAATATAAAATTAAAAACAATTTGTCATATGTAGTTCACTTATAGAGAACAAATGAGAAAAATATCAAACAAAAAAAGCATTTACAATAACTATTAAATATTGTTAATATCAAATTGAGTATAATCGGGATGATCAGGTTGTTGTTTGTCATCTATAAAACGAGTAGTCGAAAGACGATGAGCTGGTGGAGAAGTATCGAACACACCGGACGAACTAATATTTACTGTCGATAGACTGGGTATACGGCAGATATAATGATGTGAATCGATTGAAAATATAATATACTTATCAGACTTAATAGTCACTGTAAGACAACTAATCAAAGTAGGAACACCGATAGTATGTTGGTATCGCTGCTGATGATGATATTGTCGTTTTCGTTGTTCTACCAGAAGATGATGACGACGACGACGACGATGATATTGTTGATTTCGTCTTCCTACATTAAAATCTTCGTGAGAATTCTCAATTGTAAAAAAACCACACTTACTAGAAATATAAACTGGATCCATGTAATACGAAATGAGCAGAGAAACGAAAAGAATTTTGAGAACAACTATTGTTATAGTGCGTATTCACCTATGTTGGATATTTCTTTCTTTCCTTTCTCTATCTAATTCTCGTACAGATCATATGCACGACAGACATATATATATATAGATCTTCTTTCCTTTCCTTTCTTTTACTTGGATATTTCCTATACATATTGCTCTAGTGTTTTTTCCCATGTGTCATGTTGTTTTTGTCGCAGTGTATTTGGATTTTTCCTAATCTATTCATATATATTTTATTTTTACAAAACCTACATTTGACGAATGCCTTTTAGATAATATTCATTATATATAATTCTATTATCGAAATTTTAAAATAAAAAAAAATTATTTTAATTTCGCTGAAACACGTTTAATACTCTGTTCAAGTTGAATAACATTCGGATGTGTTGAAGGTAACAAATCACGATAAATATCTGATGCTCGTTCAAGATAAACAAGTGCTTGTTGATATTCATTCTTATCTTCATAAACACTACTAATATTACTCAATGTTATAGCAATATCAGGATGTTGAGATGGATGACATTTTTCATAGATTTTCAATGAAAGATTATAATATTGTAATGCTTGATTATGATGACCAAGACATAAATGAATATTACCAATACTTCCATAGGTTGAAGCTAAATCTGAATGATCAGCAGGAAGATGCTTTTGAAAGATAACTAATGCTTTTTCTACACATTCTAATGCTTTCGAATATTTCTTTTCATTTCGATACACATTACTAATATTATTAAGACATATAGCAACATGAGGATGATCATCACCAAAAACTTCTTTCCAAATAGTCAATGCGTTCTCATATGATTCTAATGCGAGATTATAGTTACCTTTGTGTTGATAAATAATAGCAATACTATTATGAATAAGAGCAATATTTGGATCATTTGATTTTAATATTCGCAGGAATATTTCAAGTGCTTTCTTGTACCATATTAAACTTGATTCATAATCACCTTTATCATCAGCAACAAGACCTAATGCATGATAACAAAGTGCTCTATTTGAATCATCATATGAAAATGTGTTAAGAGAACGACGATAATATTTTTCAGCATCATCTAATTTACCCATCTTTCGTAATAGATGACCAAAGACTAGAATATTTGTTTCGCCATTATTAAGTTCATTTTTCATATGTTGAAAAAGTGTTTCCAATTTATGTTCATGTTCAGAACATAATACCATTCGAATAGTCCATATTTCTTCATCATTACATTCAATACTATCAAGTCGAAAAATAGATCCAACCATAAAAAGAA
>CAJNOI010000068.1:216623-238966 GCA_905250115.1 Adineta steineri | reverse complement strand
AAAAAAAGAAATTAATGCAACGGAGTTTTTTTCTTCGTCTTCTTAAACGTTCTCTCATTTTGCAATAAATCAAGACACAGTTAATATTGAAAGACAAACAAATACAATACTTGAATTTTTAGACAGTTAATAAAACATATGCATACACTTACTGATTTCGATTATAAATAACATTTGAAGAACTATATAATCTGACGAAGATATTTATTTTAAATTAAACTCAATTTTTTGTTTTTCTTCTTATTTTAAACAATATATAGAAAAAAATAAATGTTGAAAATATTTTTAGTCTTCTATTTGAACATCATTATCATTCATATTTTTAAAATCATATGATAATCATGAAAACAATGAAGATAGTAGCGCTATTTCTGTATAAAAGTATAACCGCATAAACGAATATGACTGTATATGTATTATTTCATTCTTTTCTTCGTGAATCGCACATATATATAAATTGGAGAAAATTTATTTCGTTTTCTTATTCTAACAAATATGGTTCGACCAGTAATAACAACATATGAAGATGATTCTTTCTCAAGCGATAAATCAAATACATCATGGTCAACTGAATCCGGTGAATTTACTGTTACATCTAATATAGATCCATCATTACATACAATAAATGAATTATCTACGAATCGAAATCCTTATGTTGAACAATATTTAAATATTTATTATAAAAAACATCTGGATCAATCAGTATGTTAATTTTTAATATGATTTATTTTCGAAATTTTTGATTTTTTAGATGTTGTTAACGACTAGTCAATTGGTTGAGAATACACTTGCACTTTATGATAATATGGATGATGAAGCAGCAAATTCTTATATACTTTCATTTATTTTATTACGTGTTGGTTGTATATCTAAAACATATGATTTTGAACAATTTATTGATATGAATCGAGAAGAAAAAGATAAAATTATTAAAGATGTAAGATACATATATAATCGAAAAAGATCTGGATTATATTTTTTTGTTTAGAATTGGTCCGGTAGAAAAATTTTAATGAATATATCATCAAAAAATGAAGATATTGAAAAAAATTATAAACGTTTTGAAGCATTTTTTTCAACACTTGCTTGTCTACGTTTTGATGATATTTTACGATTGAATAATGAAACGAATTTAAAAAAAATTCTTGATTTATTAATCGATGATATTCAATCACCTATTGTTGAATATCGTTTTACAATATTACTTGCTCGTAAAATAATATTAAATCTATGTTTTTTTGAAATAATTTGTTGATTATTTTAGTTGAAGCTATTCTTCGTGGATTAATTACAACAGTTGCTCATGGTAGAAGAAATAAACCAGGAAAAATCTCACCTTTTATTGGACATAAAGTAAGAATAGTCACAAAATTATTTATTTTAATCTTTTTTTCTTAGGATGCTACAAAAATATTTGAATTTGTATCAATAATTGTTGCTAAAGCAATGATTCCTCGTTTATCGTATGTTATTTTTGTTTTTGTCTAATGTCATTTTCATTTGATTATTTTATATTTAAGTGATTCAGAGTCACAAATCAGTCATGTAGCATTTCAAGCATTGATTGAATTATGTGAAATTTGGCCGAATTCTTGGATATCTAAAGAAGTTTTTGATGAATGTATCTATTCAATTGTTTCACAAGAAGATAAATCGGATTTTCATAGTTCTATTCGTCTCATTCGAACATTATTAACACATAATGAATTTGATAAAGAACCGATTCGTCCATATATTCACCATTTATTAATGAAAATTTCATCCGATGAATTCGAACTTTTATCTGTATCGAATACAATTTCGATTTATAAATTACTCAATGATATCTTAACGTAAATATTTAATTAATAAATAAATAAATTTTATTTTTTTCTAAATTAAAATATAGAATTTATCCCGAAATATTGTCAACAAAAATGATTTATCATTGGTCAAGTGGAATATTTCAAGATAATAACCGAACACAAAAATTATCATTAAACTTTCTTTTAAGATTTATTCAAATGAATGAAGATCAATTTCAATCAATGACGATATGGCCTTATATTATTCATGTTTACATGACTATATTTCAGGTTAAAATATTCACTTGTTCATCGAGAATTCGATCTCTTCGTCAATTAGTGAAAGTTAAGGCACGAGGTGGCATAAGCCCAGTAGATTTTCGCCACCTGTAATAACACAAGATTGGTGAAAAATGCATAAGACAAATTAACCTAATATTATCAGAATAAGCATTTTATAGCTTAAACCCCTTAATATAGTTACCAGGAGCTATTTTTATACATATATAATCACATAATGACATTGGCAAAATTCGAAAATCCCGAAAAGTCTCAATAAAAAATAAAAGAAAGAGCTTTTTATCTTTAAAACGATTAGAAATCACATCCGACATTTTTCCTATTCAAACTCTAGAAAGACTTTATACGTAAAGATACTTTGTATACATAAAATTTTTGATTTCACTATCATTCTCAATTATCGTCGTAATATTTCTAATCGAAAGTTTATTTTAGTTAAATGTAAGTGAAGAAACTACAGCATGTTTAATACATTCAATTGAAAGTAATCTCAAAATTTCTACAATTCTTTCAAATATATCTGGTATCGAATATTATATCGAAACAAAAATATTTGATAGTAAATATAACATAATAGTTCATTTTATTATTACTCTAATGTTTTGTATTAGATTCTCAAACATCATCAATTCTTGTAATTCTTCAATTACTTCGTTCGATTTTTATTCTTCATATCAATCGACAACGAACAACAATGTCAATTAATGATGAAGATGAAGATGATAATGATGAGGAGGAAATTATTTGTCGAAATATTAGTCGACTTACATTTAAATTTATTACACGTATTATTCAACAAGTATAAAAAAATTAACTAAAATTATAATATTCATTTTATCTATATATTTTTTAGGACAATATCAATAAATTAATATTAGTTGAATGTTTAACTGCTTTACAAACAACACTTTGTTCATTACCGGTAGAACATATTCGAGATAATTCATTATCATTAAATGATTTAATGAATGAAATGAAAATGATGATTACTACACATCAATTAGCCGATACATCTATTCATACAAATATGGAAGAATAAACAGAAAGAATATATTTATTGTATATAGAACCTATAACCTTGTTTTTATTTAATGAAATGAAATTTAAATTAAAATAAAAGTACGATTTTATGAACAAGAAAACTATTTATCACTTAAAAATACGACTTGTATTTAATTCTATATGAACTTTATTTGATTATATCTTCATTTTTTATTAATGCAAATTTAATGGAAACTGATTTTTTTCTAATCAATAATACTATATTTGTAAGTAACTCGTATAGAAATAATAAACACACACAAAAAAACGTTTTTGTCAATAATAATTGTATAATTTTAAATAAGTTTGCCGATTATGCCAATGATTAAAACTATAGATAAAGAATTTATGGATAGAATTTGATTACTACCATTGCATAGATCAGTTTGACAGCAATGTACACCATTACCAACTGCAGTAAATGGTTGACAATTATCTGTTATATTTCGATCAACAATACCTGCTCCTTTGGTTTTCTATTAAATGGAAAGATTAGAATAATAATATAAATTTTAAAAACTTACTAACCATGCAATAGAATTGCGATCCATTCATTGTTGAATTTATTTGTGCAATACCTGTTGACTTGAATGGATCATTACAACCGTTACATGAGTAACATATAAGATTCATTACATATCCACATGAAACTAGACAATGAAAATTATAATTTAAAATATTGTTTTTTTTTAAATTATTCTTAAACTTACGAAGTAAAATCAATACAGTGAAAAGAATAGATTGATAACAAGACATATTTGTTATGCAATGAAGGTTCGACAAGTATTGCACGTTGTTTAAATGGAAGTTGTCTACAATATGTGATTATTCAAGCAAATCGCTAGAGAAGAAAAGAAAAAAATTATATATCAATGCATCAATAATTACTGTACTTAAAATAAATACCTATTTCTATACATTCTTTTCTTTCTGTGCGCGCTTTGTCACATGTTTACTAAAAATAAGCAATATTACGCTTTTTTTATACTTTAAAAACAACCAAGGTTTTTCGATATTAATTTTAAATAAAATTAAAAATATCCCAATATTTGTCATGTTTATTTGATATATTTGTAATTCATTTACTCCGTCAATACGTATACCTTACTTTATAAAACAAATAATATTTTCATATTAGGATCTTTTACTTTTCAATACCTATTTTCTTCTTTACTGAACAAGCTAGTTTTTGTTAAGTTATAAGATGAAATGTGAACGGATAATTCATTTTTAAAATCTAGGTGTATAAAAGCAGTTGAAGAAAATACGAATTAAAAATTGTTTAAAGTTTCATAACTGGGAATAAATACTTGATCAATTAATCTTATTAAATCATAATTAATAACAATAAAAATTCGATAACTCTAAGTTGTATCAAGTAATCTCACCAGACAAGTCAACAGGAAATAAATAAACTCTACTAAATATCTACATTTCCTTATTGTAGCGCTATGAATTATAGAACTTTGATATTATTTAGTATTATTTATTTATTGTTTTTGTTTGGATTAATTAACTGTGAACTAGAATGTGGAAATAAATATATGTACCTAACAATAATTTACCGCTTAATTTTACAAAGTAATTATGTATAAAGAAAAAATATTCTAAAGATGACGTTATCAAGGGTACGGATGTGAGTGACATGAAATATGATTTTTCAGGTTAGAGATAAAATCTAGGAAAACATTTCATGTACCGATTGACAAATAAGATTCAAAGGATAAAATCGCTAAGTACTTCCGAGAAAAATTATATATCAAATCTTTAGGTATAAATACTATATTCTTTTATCAAAAATATTTTAGTTTATTTAATAAATTAAAAAGAAAAACAAATAAAAACGAAAACATTTCTGCTCGACTGATAGAAAAAAACAAGTTAGAATGAAGTTTAAAAAATATTGAATAAGTCTATATATGCATATTGTTTATAAGAATTTGGAAAGGCCAGCAACAAGTAAAGCCAAAGCAATTGAACTTGTTGATATTAATTTATTACCACTGTTACATAAATCATACGAGCAACACCATTGACCCATACCAAGTACATTGGTTGTTGCACAACTTGTAGTTATATTTCGACTTACGAGGCCAAGAAAGGTAAATTTCTAGATGAAAATAAATTGAAGAAAAATTCTTAAAATAATAAACATTAACTTACCGCACAAGCTACACCACTCACATTGCTTGCAGACGTCATTATACCAGTCTTATTAAATGGATCGTTACAACTAGAAGTTCCATTATTTCCTTGGCAGGTGTAACACACAAGACCATCGGTACGTTGACTAACAACTAGAATAATTTTAAATAGAAATTAAAACTATTCATAAAAATTAATCTTACCAAATAAAATTGCACAAAGAAAAAAAATCTTGCAGTAAGCAGACATAATTTATCTTATAATGTAGATACACGATGTATAGGTAATTTCTGACGGACTAATATTGTTATGGGAATATGCAGCTTCTTAAATAGAAAAATTATTCAAGCGAAGAAATATGATAAAAGAGAAATATCTAATGAGTAAAGAATGCAACAAAAAAAAAGCGATTTTTCTACGTTTTATGACTATCACATAAATACACCCACACCCACCTTTTTTTTAATAAGATGACTGTTTACAGGATTACCTTGTTTTATTATTAATCAACAAAAAAATACTCATTTTCGATCTGTTATTAAATTATGGGCGTATTTCTATTTGTTGTAATATACTGATCAACCTTGCACAGTAATAATGGATTAGAAATAGGAAATTAAATCTATAATATAATTAAAATATTTTCTTAATGTAGTACACCTTTTTCTCTCATAAAAACGCAGTTTCGTCTAGTCAAATTTGTAGCTTCGTTTTTTTGTATGACAAATATCATACATAAATATGATTCATTTCCAACTTGAAGAGAAGCTCGGAAGTAAGTCGAAAACAAATTCACTTCCTGAAGTACTTTTCTGAAAGAACGATGCATGACAATTATCGAGAGTCAATTTATAGAAATTGTTTAATGCAAATCAGCATCAAATTAATCAAATAATATATTTATCATGAAATTCGATATACTCATTTACACGTATGATATGTTTTTCTGTTTACCTTTTTTCGTCCTTAGTATAAATATGATAATTTTCGACAACTTGCTTTCGTGATGACTAAGTCATCATCAATACAACGAAAAATACTGACAATTTAGATATAAACAAAAGGATTAAAACAAAAAACAAGTATAATGTATGATTACAAGGTTTCTCAATTCAATTTTGATTTTCTTGAATTATATGATATATTAATCCATAAATAACGACTAAAGATTAGAGCAGATTGTATGATTTTAAAAGTTATTAGTTATATTAAGTCTGTATATATATGAAAGCATATTTTATTTATTCTTACTGTAAATTCTTGATGGAGGAATAACGTATCTTTTATTCATATGTATTTTTCAATTTTATCTATGATTTATATGTGATACAATAAAATGAAGTCTATTCTCTCTTACTATGTATTAAGTATTGAATAAAAAGTAAACTATTATTCTCTTTCATAATAAACAAGAATATAAGCGGGCGTGGCAAATCTCACAGTAAAACCGATTTTGAATAAACTTCAACTTCTGATTTCTGATTTTTATCAGAATTTTACGACACTGCTTCACTATACGTTACTCAGAAATCTACTCCTCGATGTCACTATTTAACACAACCGTGTACGGTGATTTCAACACATTCGTCAATTCCATCTTATTTAAAAATAACAGAAAATTTGTATCGTAATTGACTTCCTACTAAGTTATCAAGATTCTTACATAAACAAACCTGATCTATATTCCTCTCATCAAATCTAAAATTTATAACAAACTACAAATTAGAAGATTACTCTTTATACTTGAAAATTCTTCATAATATTGCGGGATATTTGTATTATCTATACGGTGACCTGATTAGTTAGAAGACAAGTAGAAATCAGAAGTTTACTTTTCGAGGTGTAAATCTCAAAATTGTTCTCTACTCTATGGAAATGCTTTTATCATTTATACAATGACTTCATTGGATAGTAGGAATGTAAAAGTCAGAAAGAAGAAGTATGATTTTGTCAATAGAAAGATATTAATTGATAAAAGAAAGTCATCATTGTATTGATGAACAAATCCTTCTCCTTTATGATTTTTGCTTTTCTCTTGTTCGTTGATGTCATTGTATAAATGATAGAAGTTTCTATGAAGACCAGGAAACAATTTTCGAAATTTTTCATAAATACCTAAATTTCTGCTCCTCTGCTTACCAATGAGGTTACCATATAGATGATACAAATATTCCTCAATATTATAAAGAATTTTCAAAATGTTCAAGAATTGAAATTTTCAAAAAATTTTGACGTGTGGACTTGAAAATTTGTATCAATTTGATATTTGCCACCTCATGAATTTATTTAGTTTATATACAGAATTCAAATCAAGTTTATTTTGTTTTCTACATCGAAAAGAACAAGAAGAAAAATACATAACAGATATATCGAATAAAGAGGACTTCAAACATATACAAATACATGAACTTTGATAAGTTTTCATAAAATATCGAGATTTTAATAGATTTCTGAGGATTTAGTCTACTTTCGCTGAAAATGAAATTCATCGAATAGGAACGATTAAATAGCTCCTAAACATATTTGAAGTAGTTCATCTGATATATAAAATACAAGTACCTCTCTTCGAAGCATGCCAAATCATTAATATACGTTAATTTTTCTCTGATTTTAATTCTAAACATTTACATAAAATCCAGTATTTTCTTTTAATTTTATCTAATAATTTTATTAACATATTCATTTACAAAAACAACTAAATCATTCGATATAAAAAAGAAATAAAATTTAACAATAAATGCGAACAAATGACTGAATATTTTCTCGGCATACCGGACATGAACGAAGACTATATCCACATGATACACAAGCACAGAAATGTCCACAAGGCATACAAGCAATTTGTCTTTCTTCCGTAAGACATATTAGACATTCATCAGATTTTCTACTTGAAGCATTAGACGTACTCATTGACATTTGATTTTTTGAAGGAATTATTATTCTCTCTGGATTACCCTGCAAAGTATCAATTTGTTTTTTAAGAATAAAACAAGACATCGCTAGATCGTTATCTGATTCAGAATCATTATGATTATTTTTTAATTGATCTTCCAAAACTCGTCGAATAATTGTCAAATCATATTGTGTACGAAGTTGTTGTACTCTAGGTAGATCAAGTCTTGCATTAACAAGACGAACAAGAGTATTTTGATCAATCTCATCATTCTTTTTTGTAAGTTGACTTTTTTTCATTTGAATTCGAAAATAAAGAGGATCTCCACAGAAATGTCTAGCATATATACAATTGGGAAACCATCGGCAATGTTCTATTTTTGGACTATCTTTTGCACTCCATTTATGTAATGATCCATTACAATAAAAACAAGTTACTGTATTTTCACTGCCAGAATAAAAGAATCCTGCTTGCGCTAAATCATCAGCAGTTGGAGAACTTTGTGTCCAAGAAGGATTATTAAATGTTTGTAATCGACGAGATATCTCGCACATAGATGCATGATGTGGTTTAAAGGGTTCACCAACATTTTGATCCATTACTAAAGGTTTAGGTTTTGATGATAATGATAATGATAGAACAAATGCACATTGAGGTGCAAGTCTTTGATGAACTTCTTGTGGATCATCATTAGATGTCCAACGTTGACAAATAGTATTACAATATATACAAATAACTCGATCATTTATATTGCAAGAAAACCATCCGTTCGATGCCATTGACTCACGGCTAGGAGTAGAATGAGGCCAGTTAATAAAACTTTTCGTACGAGCTGTTTTTATAGAATCAATTTCTTTAAATGAAAATCGGCGTTTTGATGGTTGAATAATAGCTTCTTTTTTCTCTAATGATAATTCATCACAAGTTTCCGTTTGGGTTCTAACTCGTTTGATAATAGCAGAACAACGTTCACGTACTGATTGATCTGTATGACCACACATTTATATGATTATAATGGCTATTGTTTATTTGATTGTAGAATAGTTTGATTAATGAAAATACTACCGGATTGACACTATTTTATATAAACTGAAACTGGGAAAAAAAATCGTTAGCAAGAAAAATCCTTGTAGACATCAAAAATCGTCCTTTTTACGATAATATTTATGACTCATGTTTTTCTTTCCAAAATAACAGAACGAAACAATAATACATGACAGTGTGAAATTTACATATATATCCACGAGTTTCTTTTTTTTCAAGTAGATCATGTTATAATAATAAAAAAAATTTCGAATTTTATCTTCATTGTTTATCGTATTTTTTCAAACTATTTCTAAGTCCATGTCTCATTTCCACACAGGAAAAAAAATACTAGTCATACATCCTTATTTTTTGTTGGTAATATTTTTCGAAATTGGAAGTCGTTTTATTAAAGTGGAAGTATTAAAACTATATATGATTTATTAGTTCTTCTTGAGTGGAATAATTTCGAATTTCTATTGAACACAGTTGTTTACGAAATATATACTTATGAAAATCTTTCTCCGTTTTATATTAAACATATCCTATTAACAAGTCTTGAGTTAATAGTTTTTCACAATTTCTAAGCATATGAAACTTGTTATTTCGTCTGAATCTTTTAGAAATCTAATTCTGTGAATGTAATGATGACTCATACATACGTATTGCTGGAGTACTTCTCACATTCACCTGAAATACACTTATGTGTCAAGGTGAAAAATCCAAGTTGAAACATAAGAAAAAAAACTATGCTTTCCACGAATCTTCTTTATTAGCATTCGTTTGATTATGCAAAATATTTTACAGGTAATTTTTTTATTGCCATTTGTTTAAATTAAATTCTATTGCCTCTACAATTTGCTTTTCTTTATTTTACTTTATCATTTGTTAGCTTTACAAAAAAAAAGAAAGAAATAGTATTCACTGTAAGAGAGAATGAAAGAGAAAAAAGAGGTACTGAAATAAAGCATTACTGATATTAAGTTTTTTTTCATTCTCCACTCATTTACATCGGCAATCATATATATATATATTTAGTGCCACAAACAAAAAAAAAGAAAAGAAATGTTTTGACGTATAGTTTTATAATAAAATGGTCTTAAAAAATCTTGTTCGATATATTATCAACAAATATTTAAAAGACTATATTGAACAATTGGATTATGAAAAACTTAAACTTGATCTAAAAAATGGTAATATTTATTAAATAATTTTTTTTAAAATTTCTTTCGCCCAGGTCATGTCTGTTTAGAAAAACTTCATTTAAAACCGGAAGCATTGGTAAATTTATTTATGAAAAAAAATTTTGAGATTTTACAATTAGGATATTTTAGGTTGATCTTAGTCTTCCTGTAACTGTTGCTGTCGGTTATCTTGGTATAAATTTAATTATACTGTATAATCTAACGACGATATTTTTATTTGTAGAAAAATTAATATTAACTATTTCATGGACAAACCTATACAATAATCCAACAAAAGTTTTTATCGATGGACTTTATATGTTAATTGTGCCAAAAAATGGTAAAAATCCTATTTTTTCTTCTATCGATAAAACATTTTCTAAGCTGATTTTAAGTCCTATTTAATTATTTTCCTTGTGTTGAAAAACCAACTGAGAATATCTTGAAAGATTGAATAGTGCTGAAGATAAAAAAAGCCATGAATAATATATTTATTTGGTAAATACCAATTTAACGCATTCGATTCTTTCAGACAAAATTTCTAAGCTGTTGTTTATATTTGTAGAAGTTCGTCGAGATTTTACAGAATATTATGATGATAAAATGCAACGTGTTCAACGAAAAGTTGATAATTTAAGAAAAGCAATATCAAGTATGTATTTACTAACGAAAAAAAGATTCTTTTTATTTTTATAAATAATCTATTGAAGATAATAAAAAACTAGATGAAAAAGAGACAACATTTATGGAACGAATGAGATTACAAATCATGCAAAATCTTGAAATAACAATACATAATTTACATATTAGTTATGAAACGATATCAACAACTAAATTAGGACATCCATTTTCATTTGGACTTACTATTCATCATCTTGAAATGATTGTAAGATTTTTTTATAAAGATAAAAATAAAGTCTTGTAAAACTTTTAATTATTTAGACAACAACAAATAATAGATTAATTGGAAAAATAAAAGAAAATTCAGCTATTGTTTTCAAAGTAAATTGTTTAGTATTTTAATTTGTTCTTTTATTATAGAAATTATTTTAGATGAAAGAAATGCATGCACTTTCACTTTATTGGAATACAGAATGTAAATCAAGAATTGACATGCCATTTGATGATGTTGTGGTTAGTAATAAAATGTATATCTACATATTCAAGAAGACATAGATCGAGAATAAACAAATATTGATGTCATGGGTTAAAGATAGTTAGTTTTCTTACGGAGAAACAAGCAAGGTTTTGAATGATCTGACATTGGCGAGTGTTATCCTATGAAAACCAGTTTGTAATGCTTCATATAGCAAGTGGAATAACCACACTTGAAGTTTCGCTTTTCTCCTTTGAGTTTCCTATAGAAAATAATTAACCACTTGAATAAAACTTCTATAGTTACCATGTGTGACGATTACTGAATACATTTCAGTAATGACTTAATTACTACCTTATAATAAAATTCTATAAGTTTGACATTGAAAAATTTTTCTGATTATACAAATTACTCAAGTTCTCTGACTGAATGCTTTTTCACTGTTCTCTTACGTATTTCAGAAAGACTTAAAATCGAAAATCACCACAAATATTCATGAAACAAAGACCGATGAGATGAATTACAGTTTGTATATCTATAACTTTTTCTTCTAATTCTTACTTTGTATTTTGATTTATTTCTTGTAGTTCTCCATCCAGTAAATCTTACTATTGATTTACTCATGATATTACAACCAGGAGATTTTAATTTCGAACGCCCAGCATATGATATTGATATTCAAATTGAACATTTAAATCTTACTATTGATCCAAAACAATTTTCTGATTTACTTGACTTTATTAAATTTCAAAATTATACTAAACTTTACGGTACACAATAATTCTTAACAAAATTTATAATTTATTTTTTAAATAGATCGATGTCAGGAATATCGTGAATTAAAAACACAAGAAGTACTAGATGTCAATATATTAACAATCGAACAAAAAGAACGTATACGAGTAATAATTTTCTTGATCATAATTTTATAATATTAGTATTTGATCTAAAAGTATTTAGAATCGAAATTGGATGTATTCAATCTAGCTTATATTTATCATAATATTGAAATAGAAACAAATCCGACTTTAATAACTAACCATAATCGACATCATCATCACCGGTTAAAAACAAATCGAATAGTAACGCCAACAAATACTACCAATAATAATAATCATCATCATAAATGGTGGCATTCTTGGTGGAAAACAAAAAGTCATTCAAAAGAAGGTGAACGTCGAAAATCATCAACATCTGAGTCAATTACAACTCATGAAGACTTTTCTATCGAAGATGTAAGTTATTTATGATTATAATTATTGAAATCAATTATTTTATTATATAGTCACCAAACATCGACATTAAAGTTAAAGTTAATAATCTAGTCTTGAATTTATCATTACCACAAACAAATAATCAATCTCAATTAACAGATAATGATATTCTTTGTCCAATTAAAATAACTGATGCACGTATCGGTTTCAAACGACGAGCTATCTCATCAAATATTTCGTACTATTATTTTAATAAATTTTTTTTTCGCTCATTATATATTTGCTTTACGATTGTTTAGATTTATAATTGATATACAATCATTTTCTTTATTTGGTATGCAAACTGATAAACAACAAGCACGACCTTTATTAGTAACAGAAAATTTCAAATCATTTCTTCCATTAATTCATAGCGAATTGGAATTCTCTCCAATGGATAAAAAATCCGATTATCGTCTGTATTTAGTTATTGAACCTTTGAAAATTACTTACGACGCTGTAAGTCATACATCGAATTTAAAATATTGGTAGTGACTGTATTTCTCTGCATATTGTAGCCAACAATTAATCAAATTGTTGAATGTTTTAATCCAAATGATGACAATCATTCGTCTACACTATCACAGTTTGTTTAATAGAATCATTTTTTGAATATCACGGGTATTTTATTGAATAGAATTAAACGAAGAACAAATGAAGAAATGGAACACGATCTTTCTCAAGAAAAAGTTTTCGATATGACAATTCAATTAAAAGGAATTTCACTAGTTTTACCGCAAAATGGTGTATCCTATATGTAAGGATATATTTTTATAATAGTATAATATAGAAATGTCTTTTTTTAAAGGTGTTCTTCCATAGTTCACATCGATTTTAATAGTTTAATATTAAAATCATGTTTAGGTGATAATACTTTACTATCTCAGGTATGTTTTATTAGATGAAATTAAAATTTTCTCGATTTTTACTCTAATAATTTATCATTATCAAGGAAGAAATACAACGATTTCGATTTTATACTAAATATAAATTACAATTACATGATCTACGAATTACATATGCACAATCAGGTATTTTTCAGGAATATTTATCTAAGAATATACTATATCAGTTGTTTTATAGATGAACAACAATTACATATCATACGACAAATACCATTGCTTGATATCGATTTCTACAAATGTATTTATTCAAATGATGCCGATTTAACAGAGTAAATACAAACGAAGTATCTCTTTCTATACTTTATTTTTTATTTAAAGTTGGCATATTGCTGCAAGAATTGCAAAAATAGATCAAATTGTATTATCAAAAACACTTTTAATAAAATTGATGCATCATTTGAAATCTGTTCCATTATTTTATTCAAATATGATCGAAACATTACATCGAATCAATCTTTATTGTAAAACTTCATTTTTCTTTATTCTTCATAATAAACAATTTTTATCTTTCAGTTACAATATTTCCACCTCATATAACCATGGAAATTGATCTTTCAATTCAAAGGTGCTTTCTACTCTTTAGTCAATTTCATACGTCAATTATCACAGGTAAAATCTTTATAACACCTTTTCTTGTTACATCTATTTCTTGGATTATTAAAGATATTTATTGTCATTTATCGAAAGCACGAGATAAGAAGAATATGATAATCACTCTGAATAATTTAATAATGTCACGTCATACTACTTCAATAATAAAACAACAGTAATGTATAATTTATCTATCTTATTCCTAATATTTCGATTTCTAATTATTTAGATCATCATGGTCACTTTATCAGAACAAATCGATTAGATTGAACTACAATAATGGTATACAAGAAACTGATCTTTGAACAATTGTTATTCCATTGTAGTATACTGAATGAACAAATAAACTAACTAACTGTCGGCGATAGAAACTATGATCAATCTAAACAGAAACAATAAAAAATAACCGAATTATCTGATTAAAAATTATTCATATATGAACAAAATTTTATTATATAATGTAGCATGAGTGTTTTGATGTTGTAAATTGAAAAAAAGATGGCCTGATTCTCAGCGGGTTTATTTTAAGTTTATTGAGACATTATCCTAAATGAAACTTTATAAAAATACATTAATGAAGCCTCACACAACTATTCTGAATTTTAAAAAAAAGAAAAAAAAAAGAAAGTACAATAAAACTTTCAATCATTCTTTTTTAGTATTGTCAGTTTTTCGTTCTCTATTGAGTTTTGTTAAATTATCTTCGATATTTTTAATTGTTTGCATTTTTAATTCATGATATTGACGTAATTTTGCGTCTTGTTGTTTTTGTAATTCATTAAATTCGTGTTGAAGTTCATAATGCCATGGATATAGAACTGTTACTTGAAATCCCAGTGCAACGGATGCAATGAGAAAATTAACAAATGGCAAATACTTTTGTATGAGAACGTTAACCATTTTATCTAAATGAAATAATTAAAAATAGATTTCGTTTAATTTTGACTTCAAGCAAAAGACAGACTGTATTTCTTTTTTTTGGTTGTTGATTTTAAAAAGACAAGAAAATAAATGTAGTTTACTTAATAAAGAACATATAACAATTATTTTGTTGAATTTGACAAAAGAAAAAAATGTTTTTCTTTTTTCAAATAACAGAATAAAAAAAACGAAAGAGAAATCTCATCAATGTAGTTATTAATAGACTCATATGCCTTTTCGAGTTCGTGCTACAAAAGTATGATGAGTCATAAGTGCTTTCTAAAGTCAATTAGTCATAGGAAAAATCATGTTAGTTTTTCTATACTGAAATACAACAAAAACTAATCGAACATACTTACTGTATAGGACTTCGTCTAACTTATGGAATGATTAAACAGTATATACGTTAACTAAACATCTTGATAATTTCACAGACGCTCATCAATATCAATTATCCATTGACACTTATCTTAATGCAAAAACATCTCAAAAGACTTCGCACTATAGCATAGGTAGACGTAAGAATAATAAATTTCTCAATCAACTATTTAAAAGAACAAAACACTCGAAAATTGAATTAATAAACAAACACTCTCGGCAATATGATGGGTACTTTAACCTCATACGATCAGCCTTTTGTCATTCCTATCTATGCTCTCTACAGAATGAGAAAAAATGACCCACGCTGTTAATACTAGGATTAAATATGTTTCATTTCTCGTGCGTTCCTTCATATATATATGTATACCTTAGAAATGCACTCACATTTCAATAAATGGAATGCCGTGTATTACATCATTTCGAATACATGCAGATGTATATATATTTTGATAAATTATTTTTTGGCAACATTATCATTGATTGTACTCTCTTCATCCTCTCATACGGCCATAAGTTTCCTCTATACACGCTAGATTGCATAAGATGTCGCTAATTAACATAGTTTATGTCCATCTGGTTTCTTACTATTCTTTTCTTTTACATTATCAACCTCAATATATAAGGACAATAAAGGTATTATTTGTATTGATCACATATCAATTCAACTTATGAGAATCTCTAGAAATTTTTATCAGTAGAAGGTTGTACGTATGAAAAACGTAATGAATAATGTTTTTGTATCATTGCTCAAAAATATATTTCTAATAAAAAAGATCATAATGACCGCATTGATATATATTATTTATAATTTGAATAGAAAATTATAGTTTTATTTTTCACATTAAATAGATATTATAATATTCTTTCTTATAAATAGTAAAATTCGCTATTCTAAAAATATAAACTATTCAGCATAATCATGGAATTTTCTTTTTATCATAATTATAAGTGTTTGTCTCTATATAAAAAAATACGTAGGATGCATTTCATAATTCTATATATAGAGAGAAGTAGATTGTATAATATAATCATAGATACTTATTCTTTGTCGACAAGGAATTATGTCTGAATAGTTTGAAAACATTCATGATTAAATGACATGATATTTAGTAGTCTTGTATCATAACTGACTCAGATAATTAAATAGTAATACAATGATTTGTGCTTTATTGTTTATAAATTGTAAATAGTACACATTATTTGTCTTATCATAATTCTCTATGACAAAAAAAAACTCAATTCTTGTTCAATTTTTCATATAGTAAATGTCTGGAATATTGTTTATGAAATAATATTTATTTAACAGTCGATAAAGAAAAAACAAACCTGAATTTTCTTATTACTCTGAACGACAAATATGATTCAAATTTTTTTTCTTATGAAGAGAAACTATTTTATATTATTTTTTATTGATGTATAGAACATGAACATATAAAACTTCGTTATAATTGATGAAAGGAGAATAAAATATCTATTCAAGGATATTTTACTATCTTTTTTCTCTTCTGTTCATTATCATCAATGTTATTATTGTTATTTTAATACGCAATTTTCTTTCACCACTTTTTTTTCTTTTACTTTCAATAGTGTAGTTATTAAAAAAAAGCATAACATGTAAACTGGAGAGGAGAGGAGAGGAGAGGCCAGGAGAGAAGAAAAAGAAAGAATTTTTATTTACAGCATCATTTTGTTCTTTTCTTTTGTTTGACTACCGATAGATGGTTGTGCATTGCGTCTGCACAAGATACTCTTGACATCTACTCGCATTTTATTTCTCACATGATTTCATGCACATTTTCAATAGGTAGATTATATGAATTTGTGTATGTATGTGTGTGAATTAAAAACATATGTATGTATTGTTTTAAATTTGAAATAATTCAAGGTAAGGATACGATTCAATATGAGCACATAATAAAATGAAACCTAAGTAATGCTAAATTCATTCTGTGGTTGCTATTTGCTAACTAATAGTAATAACATTGCAAAAAAAATTCTGTCCTTCAGTCGCTCATCATTGCCATTTGATATTTACTTACATATATCATTATGATACATTAACAACTCATAATCATATAAAAAAATAATAATTTCCTCTGTTCTTTATAAATAATCAACGACAAGTTGTAAGTGTTCTTAGAATATAATGTAAAAGAAAAGCATATATATTTTATCTTCAAAAGGGAAATAATTTTTTGTCTAATAAAAATTTTTCTTTGTTGTTCTATAATATAAAGATTCTCGTTATTTTTTGTATATAAATGAATAATTATTATCTAGAATAATAAAAACATGACATGACGAGTTTTTTTTCTCTGTCAATAATTACATTACATGTAGAAAAAACGGTTTTTACTTTTGTTATTTATATTGTTATTGGAAACCATTAATTGTTTTTTTTCTCGTCACTAATAAGAAAATTTTAAGATATTAATAATTAGTTTTATCATTTTCTTGTTCTAGATAATCATCCAATGGTGAATATGTCTAGTAGTAATAATAGCACACCACGTTCAACAATTGATGATTTTCGTGAAATAATACGTGAACAATCATTTATTATACCAAATAATTCATCATCAACATCATCATCATCTGATCATGTTCCAGTTAAAAAATATCCACCATTACCTGATATCACTGTTCCAAATACAACTTCAATAAATAATACTTTTTTTCGTACAGAAGCAGTTTTAATCACACCAAAAACAACAAATCAACCAAAAAAACAAATGTTCTATCATTTTGCACCAACACAAAGACAACATTTACCAGCACTTAATAAACGTCATGTTCTTCCAACAATGTCGAATGTTATGGATCTTGATGAAGATTTACCTCAATGTAATACAACTATAGTACATAGAGCAGCAACATATACATCACCAGGTGATCGTGTTGTATCACCGATAAAACGTCCTTCAGCTCCATCACCACCAGCAAGTGCACATCCAAGACGAGTTGGGCAAAATGCGTTTATTAATGGTGGAGAAAATCAAAGTGAAAATAATGATGTTGAAGAAGAAAATTATTCAGGATTAGAAGATGGCGATGATGATGATGATAGTCAATCATTTGATGAAAATTATTATGGTTATAATCAACAGCCAAGAACAATGATGAATCGTCGTATGGATCATTATAGTCATAGTAATCGTTATATAAATATGAATGATAGACAAAATACAATATTAACTACTAGTGATTATGATGAACCTGCTCATCCAATTGCTTCAAGTAATTTTCAACCGTGAAAATTTATATAAATCTTATATTCCTTGTATTCGTTCATTGAATAGATATTAACTTTTTGTTCTTATTATTAAAGAATTAAAAAGACATAAAAACGCGTTTTTTTTCTCTTCATGTTTTTCTTTGAAGTTTTATGTTAGATATATATCATACTTTGATTTCATCGAATAAAAAATAACAATAATATATCGATACGAGCAAAGAAGTCAAATTTTGTCAGTATCAGGAAAATAAATAATCGGATTAATTTTGATAAGAAATTTGAAGATTAAATCCATTCTCTAATCTCGAAAAGCACTGTAAAAAAACACATGATAGTGATTTTCAATATATATATATATTCACATTCCACCTGAAAAGTAAATTTTGTTAATCGTCATTGGAAGTCTTACGATAAATAACCAGCTTTATTATGAAAGATTAATAGAAGAGTTTATCTATTTATAAATCGATTTTATTAAAGTGCCTAGATTATATTACTTTTATACTTGAGTCGAATAAAGCAATTATAGGTTGCTATTATATTTTGACAAAGTATAAATATTTAATCTTTTTATCATTGTTATAATCACATTGCTAACTTTGAATACTTTAGTAATGGTTTTAGGATGTTCTTAGATGTTCAATCAAATAAACTTTTTTTTTGAAATCTGATTATATAATCGTATAGATATTGAACAAACTTCGATTGTCTTTACAATATTCATTAATGTCTGTACAACTTTTAAAAAGTCTTACAGATACATTTTTAGCAAAAAGATAACAACATATTAAGAACTGTAAGGAGAATATCTTCTAATCTAGTTGAAAATTTTAGTATTATTTCCCAAAGTGATATTTGAAACTATAGGTCCTTTCGGCATTTTTTCTAAAAATGACGTCTTTTGATACACAAAACTCTCCCGAATAGCTTTGTTCAACAGATCACTGTCTGTGGCATATACTATTCGAAAAGGAGTATTTAAATCGAAAAAATTATTTGAACAGCAGTTGAAGTAGGTCAATCCTGAAGTTTTTAAAATTCTTTAAAACTCGGAGTACAAATAGTTTCATATGTTAGTTCATATGGATTTTACTGATCATTGATTAAGACTTTTTTTTCTATACCTAAACGAATAAAATAATGTATATATATATATATAAGCTATTATAGAAAAAAACAAGGTTGATGGATTCTTTTCAATATAGGAAATGTTCATATTCTTATATCATTACCATACATACATTTACTTTCTCTTTCAATTGAAAGAAATATTCATACTTCATATAATCATCAATATTGAACATATAACTTGAACCATGCTGACTTATATTATTTTCTTTGGTAGGTTCTACAAATCAATGTAATGTCATAGGAAATTTTCTATTTAAATAGCTTTGATTCAAATTAGCATTAATCTTCAATGTTATGGTTGTGCATTCTGTAATGATCCGTTTGATTCATCTAATATACCAATACTTACCTTTCCTAATAATGGAAATTACAGTTGTACGGTAAATAGATTTAATGTTTTGTTTTTCATTTATATAAAATTCCATATAGATAGAACATACTATTTATGGTTCACATCGAGATGTAACACAATCATGCAATCTAACTGATACGAATCAATTTTGTTGTCATACAGATTTATGTAATGATAGTAATACATTAAGAGCAATGAGTTTTATTTATTTAATTGTAGTTCTCATAATTATTACTAATGCTTTTAAAATAAAATGATAGTTATATGCTAACAAAATTTCACAACATGTTTCTGTTTTTTTAACGTTTAAATAATGATGTTCAATTGTTTTTATAATTATTTTATCATATACAAAGAGAGTTGTAAATTCGATGATTTTATAACTGCGACAAAAACTTTTAAGTGATATACTTACCTTGTAAGTAAACCCGAGGAATTATTGAATCTTCTCTTACACGAAGAGAAACTGTCATAACTTTTCTAACAATTGAAATAGTACCGAGCTAGTAGGGTGTAATGTATTTAATTGGGTTATATCTCTTTAATTATATGAGTCATTCTTATACTTTGATAATATGGAATATAGTTATATAATAGTCTTTTACTTATTTTCATCCCAATTTATTGTTTCGACGAAATAAAAATTCCTTTTTACTTTCAACACATTTTCAAAATGAAAATGCATATACTATATTTCTATGAATTATTTACACACCTTTGCAGTCATAGACTTTGCACTTGCGAAATCAAACAGTATGGTTTTCTCCAACCATTAAAAAATACCTTTTTGGAAGTGTGTCACAAATATTAATAATAAAAATATTTATTTTCTTTCCCTGTATCAAATAAACGGTAGAAATGAAATTTCCATGTAACCTTATCGGACAAAATCTTCTCTTACGAAAAAACATTTTTTTCTTCCTTTACAAACGAACTCACTTTTATTGGTAAAATACAACAAGGAGTCATCGAACAAGCATATATTCTTACTCATTCTTTACTATAGCACGTGATTATATGCTTCCTAACGCGTTCGTTATTCGTAGGTGAATAAGATGAGTACAATTTCAATACAACATGACAATTTAGAAACATATTATTTAATTTGGCTTGATAGTTCAGTAAATAAATCACACGAAAATATTCAAGCTCAACAAATTCTTCGTACATCAATTAATCATTTATTAACATTTGAAGATGATGAATTATGTCTTCAATATATTGATAATCTATCCTACGATGATCGTGTTATATTAATTGTTAGTGGTCAATTAGGTCAAACACTTGTTCCTCAAGTTTCTCCTCTTCGACAAATCATATCAATCTATGTGTACTGTAGAAATAAAGAAATCAATGAACAATGGGCTTCTTATTATCCTAAAGTAAAAGGTGTCATGATTACACTAAACGACCTTATTCATCGAATACAATCTGATCAAATGCAACGTAGAAAATATCCGAGGATTGATGAATATTTAACTATCAATATTTTTAAATCAAATAATCATAAAGAAGGACAATCAACACTTGGTTCAAATGGCCAATTTATTCATTTTCATTTATTAATTGATTGTCTTATTCGAATGAAAATAACAAGCAATGATAAAGAAGAATTTGTTAATTTTTGTAAACAATATTATAAAGATAATTCGAATGAATTAAATCTTATCGAAGAATTTACTAAAAACTATTCATCAAATCAAGCTATATGGTGGTATACACGTGATTGTTTTCTTTATCGATTATTAAATAAAGCATTACGAGTACAAAATATTGAGTTATTATTTTTATTAAGATTTATTATTGTTGATATTGGTCGTCAGCTAGAAACTAATAAATGTTCAGTACCAATACGAGTTTATCGAGCACAACAAATGTCAAAAGATGAAATTCAGATATTAAAGAGTTCTATTGGAGAATTTATATCAATAAATTCATTTTTTTCTACGAGTCTTAATTATGCACAAGCTCGATCATTTCTTTATTCTTCTAATGATAATACCATCGATGATATTGAACAAGTTTTTTTTGAAATCAATGCTGATCCTCGATTAGATAAAATAAAAGCATTTAGTAAAATTCATTCATTAAGTTATTTTCCAGAAGAA
>CAJNOI010000068.1:134474-216523 GCA_905250115.1 Adineta steineri | reverse complement strand
AAAAAAAAAGTTAAGAATTGAAATTAATAGAAATTATTATCGATATCCTATCATTTTCAAATGTTTCAATCACAAAACAGGGTATAAGAAGAGCAAATGTTAATTTAACTATAAATAGACTATCGAAAACTGTAGAATGACGTATCTATCAATAATTTTTCTATACAAACTTGAATGCTTGAGATAATATTTTATATTTACTTTATCAAGTAAAATAAAAAGAAGTTTGTTGTCGCTCCTCTTCGTTCTTTGTTCCTCTTCTTTCATAAAACAATAGTCACTCCTTAAATATTCAACGATATTTGTAGTACGTGAGGAATTGAAAGTGAATTAGTATTCTTTATGGCATGTGATATATGATGCCATAACATTTGCCCTCCCTACCGACAGAGAAAAAGAAAGAATAATATGACAGAACGAAAACATCAGAAAAAGAACGACTAAAATAAAGAGTAGATAAAGTTATAATAAAACTGAAAAGTAAAATAATAATCGCAAAAAATTCTTTAGAGAAGATGAAATGGTATACAACAATTGATATAGATCTAACACTACTAAGTAGAAGTTATGATGAATTTGCACGTTCATCTCGAAGAACATTTATTATGAACATAAAATACTAGGAAACTGCTAAGCATCGGGACCACTCTAGAACTTCCGTGTTACACAGTATTTTCTTGCGGTAAAAATATGATATTGCTGTATCATTAACAAAGGTTCGACGACAAGCGGTTATAGTGGAAGTTATTATACCAATACTATATGGAAAACATCATGCTATGGAATGAAGAGGTGACAACCTGTCGAAGCAGAGCAGAGGGTGTGGGTGTGATTATTTCTCTCTCACCCAGATCCTGATCCTCGTTAATACTATTATTATGATCATAATTGCATGTCCATTGAAATGAAATTTAGCAGCACTCAATATACTTTCTAAATAAAAAATACATCTACTAAAATTGAAAATTTCTAGTAGTATTTTTATAATTGAAGAATATTCTTTTCTTCAAATTTCTCTACTTCTATCAATTGAAGAACTAGTGATCATATGAAAAACAAAGTATTGTATATTTAAGTACATCGACTCCGAAATTTCATATTTTTCAAGTATTGATAGTTGAAGAAAAGATTTGTATGTACGTATGTATTTTTTCTATGCTTGAAATTTTTCAATGCATTTTTCTTTTCGGTCTCACTCTTCTTGCAACAAAGTGAACATCTTACAAAATAATCAGGTAACGTTCTACCATTCACTATGAGCAAAATATTGTCTTTGACTGAAAATCGTAGTATGAAATGTATCGTCTATATCATCTGAGTCTTCTTGTAAACGACAGACATAGTATATATTGCATTATCATTGCATCTTTTTCCTCATATCCACGCCTTGTCCTACTCGACATATCAAACAAAACATCGACTTATGTTATACAAAAATTACCGACAGAGAACGAAGAAAAAAGAAAAACATATAAGGAACGGATTTATAATAAATTGGTAACGTAAACAGAACACAGTACAGAAGAAAAACAGAGAAGATACTATAGTACAGAACAGAACGAGAGAAAACCACAATTGATGGTAGACTCAACAGAGACAAAATGCATATACAGACGCATTTAAAGACAAAAACACTGTTGCGAATAACGAAGAAAAGAAACAGTTTTTAGCACAAATACTAAAGATGTTGTTATCATTTCTTATTTCTTTACTTCTTACATACACATACATATAAATAGATACTCACGGTAAGTCATAAATATCTCCACTCTACTACAGTCTAAAAGAGCTAATATTTCTTGCATGATACAGGAGGCTTCAAAGATGTTTTTGGAAAGACATCACTGATAAAGCTTGTTATGATGAATATAAGACAATAGAATTTCATGAGTATGTATACTTTCACTTCTTTCTATAGCAATTTTTTTTATAGAAATAATCATTTTTTATCCTTTTACTCACAAATTGTTTGTTGATTCTCTGTGAAACTCTCGCTAGAATATATTCGATTGTTGTGACGTTTCGACTAGCAATGCCATCTTCTTCAGACTTTATTGATGAAAATTAGAAACTAGATTATAATAACACATTTTATATATTACACTCGAATCTCTACATAAATAGTAAAGAAAAGAATATCGAATAGATCATATTTTATTACTCCGATGTTTCGACAACTAGTGTTATCTTTGTCAGTGAAAATAAAACGAAGTTATATGGAAAAGGACAACTACATATATTTATATATAGTATGACATCTTTTGTTGTAATTAGATGAGAGAAAGAAAGAAAGAGAAAGGCTAATTACTTAATAAATTTGTTAAATTTTATTTGCTCTCAAGAATGATCCCAAGTTCATTTGAAAACATTTAAGTCATAGCTTTTTCTTGCGAATATATAATGTGATCAGATTTCCCTTGTATATTATTCATTAATAAGCTTTATTTTATTACTCTTTCAGTATCACTGGATTCTGTAGCTAATATTTTATGGTTCCAGTCATTTTTGTGTTTATATTGTATACAATGTTCTGCAATATTAGATATTCCTATTCCTTTTAACACATTCTGATGTTCACATTTTCTTTATTCGACATTTCTTGAGGTTTGTCCTATATAAGATTTTTTGCAATTTTGACAATCATATTGATAAATAACTTGCAAGGTAATAGATGGTGGAGAATCCGAATATGAGATTAGTTCTTGAGTTGATAATATAAGAGAAAGGCTTTCGAGACAAATTTTGATTCGTAGTATATAAAGTTATGAGCGTGATTATTCATGCAAGCGTATATATCGTATTTATCAGATTATCAGTCATGCCGTTTAGTAAGATGACTAGCGGAAGGATGAATGGATGGATGGATGGCATCTTTTCATACCCTTTAAATACCATATTGAGATTCCTTTCTCAAAATGCTGATACTTAAGATATTGAGAGTAAAGTATCATTTTCTTAGGATGTGGTACTTCGTTTACAGTCATCGATCTCCAGGAAGATCAGACTTTCTCTTGACTTTGGAATAGAATATACAACGCTGAGTAGTCGGGAATGGCGGATCGAAAACATCGGATATTCAACAACAAAAAGAAAATTGATCATACGGTCTATTTTCATTTTAACAATATATATGTCATTATACAGCTGAATTTTGAATCTGATAAGCATTATTCGATGATGATCAGATGAAAATGTTCTCTTGACTAATTAAAGGATCATAGGAAAAAAACTACAAAGAGTTTGTGTCAATGTCTGTGTTAGATCAGACGTAATAAATAAAAAAATATCATCCGAGATGCCTTTAACAGATGTAGTTGACAAAAGACTTTCAGAATTGCGAAACCTGAATATATCATTAGTTTTTCGATTGTTTCATCCAAGAGAAAGATTTTTCTTCTAAGAAGTGGTTTTCTGTCATCCGACGGAAGTCGAATGTTCGGCGAAGTCAAAAATTCAACTGTTTGTTTGAAATGTACTAGACTCACTGCCAAATATACGAAAAAGAAGGTTTACTACAAGAGTTCGAGTTATATAAACGATCAAGTATGCTATATCGTTCTGATTATCTAGTGAAGTTCTCTCACCGGAAGGTATATCCAAACGATGATTGTTATCAACCAGTTCCTATCGAACTGAATTTGTTCAGCTCCTACGTTTAACTAATCATACATTTCTTCTGTGGGATCTGTAGAATCAGGCTATTTGAAGCAAATATCCCAACTTATCCCATGTTTTCAACGAACATTTCGCTTTTCGATATCTCTAACTATTTATACTCTGTTTCAGATGGACTTGAATTTTGAGACTGCTGCAGCGAAGATGATGCGATGTTTGACATGATTTATAGACGAATTACTATACAGACCACGTGGAAAATATATTCAGATTAGTCCAACGTTCTATTCTTTGTCTTCTTCATAATGATAACAACATGGTCACCAGTTCCTGGCAGTGATGAACCAAACATCGATGATTCATTATACGATTTATGTAGGAAAAATGAAGTCGAAAAAATTCGAAAAATAATACCATTTATTGGCAATAAAAACATTATAAATCAGATTCAAACTTCGACTGGTTCAACATGCTTGCATGTGGCATGTTATTATGGACATCGAGATGTGGTACAGATTCTATTAGACTATGGCGCCCTACGTTCAATACGAAATTTAAGGCATAATTTAACACCCTACGAAGAAGCTCATACAGATAGTATAAAACAATTATTTCTCGAACAACGAGATCTATTTTCCAACAATGATTATGATTATATTGAATGGTCCCTAGTTGGGAACGATCTTCTTGATAAGAGACGTAGATTCCGTCAAATTATCGATGTGTATAAAACCTACGACAATCATACGTTACTATCAAAATTAATTGCTGAATTTATTCATTACTATTTAAATGATTACCTGTTGAATCTCAGCAGTGACACTAGCAATCCGGAAGATAGAGTGACTTCTGAGCAGATCAAAACTCTTGAAGGATATTTTAAAGGAGCTATAGAAGAAAAAGATTATTTAACATATTTTATCAAAGCGTATACATTAACCAGTGGTTTTCACAAGGTATTAAACAGACACTTGGCTATGTATATACTAGACTATTTTGATGAATCGAAACTTTTCCTACCAACATATCGTCTTGTTAATTGTCTTGCTCATATTGTTACACTTTTAATTCATCATCCAGATGTATCTCGATATCAATATCGAGGTTTATGTTATCGTGGTATGGTAGTAACACAAAATGATTTAGATCAATACAAGTTAAATCAGCATATGTTAAATCGTTCGTTTATATCCACATCTCTCGATCGTCGAGTAGCGGAAATGTTTGCTGGTGAAGGACAACAGCCAAACATGAGGTATACTCCTAAGCGTCATTGTGCATTACAATATTCTTGTGTCTGTCGATATTTAATCAAACAAAACGCAACAGCTATTGACATTCAAACATTATCTATGAACTTAGATGAAAAAGAAGTTTTGATTCTTCCGTTTACCGTTTTTAAAGTAGTAGCAATTAAACGAAATGACTCCAAGAATTCTACAGCACCCATTTCAATTGAGATTGAATTAGAAGAATGTGAAGATTCGATTGAAAAAAGCAAACAACACAAGTGTTTTAGCATCAACAGATTATTATTATCAGTTTTGCTTGTGATTTTAAGTATGATACTACTTTTTTTGATGCTTCTTGTCCGAAACTCTCCAACAATAAGTAAAGGACCCACAACAACGCCTGCATGGCAGAACACTAGTGATGTCAGCACTATCTTATCAGCAGGTAAATATTTCAGCATAATCTCGACGCGATTAAAATTTCCAGTGCAGTGGTGCCATTTTAAGCATCATTAAAATGGGTGGATTCTCACTTCATGCCTTTTTGAAATGTCCTTCGTAATTGTTTTCGTCAACATCGTTGAAAGGATAACTGCATACCATCATTTTGCATGTAACAAACTGAAATTTTTGACCCACTATCATTTGAGCGGCCACTCTAGCAAACCATTGACACAGATTGATATGTTTTTCGTCTGCAACATACGTCAAATTTAGGCATTTTACTGACTGTTTAGAATTTCGCAGTATGGCAGCAACCTTTTTTTAAGTTTCGAAAAATCAAAATCGTTTGCAGTATTCGTACAAAGCCTACTTTAGTTTAATGAAATTCGATGAAGTGAGTGTCTCTTAAAATAGTTAAACACTTCTGTTTTCGTGAACTAAAAAATTTGCACTACATATGAAACGTTAAATCTCACAAACACGCTCTTACGGTGACTTAGACTGCTTGCGTAATTTATTTTATATAAGACCTTTCGAAAAGGTTTGTCTCAAAGGTGAAAAATCATTTTAGATATCCGATTACTAGAAGACTTTATAGATACACACAGTTTTTAGTTTGTGCTTTTCTATAAAATTTGTCTAAAGCGTGTATGTTTTGGTTGACGATCAAAAATCACTTGTATTGTGTTGATAGTGAAGTCCTAAGATTTTTTTGAATAGAATGATCACGTTTTCAAATATGCGGGGAATATATAACGATGCGAAGAGGTTGTTTTCGAGATGACTCTCTCAGTTAGAATGCTGCATATTACCGATCGGCTTTGACTTATATCTGTCGAATACATGTCGAGTCGGAAAAAATAATCATACATGGAAGAAATCAGTGAGTCAAGCACTGAACCGTTTGTTTGAGGTAGTAGATCGATAAGAATATACTTCTGCGTAAAAAGTCATCGAATGCTTCTCTTCTACTTTTAAATTATTTTTGTAGGATCACAGCTAATACTATCACCAAACTCACGCTCATCATTATCAAATACCACACGAACAACGGCAATAACAACTAAACTAGCAGCCACCACAACAGCAATAACAACTAAATCAGCAATCACCACACTACCAGCAACAAGAACAACCACACCATCAACAACGACGACACCAGCTACAATAAACACACCACCAATCACTACACTACCAGCAACAACAACAAGAACAACCACACTATCAACAACAACGACACCAGCTACAACAACCACACCACCAATCACCACACTAGCAACCACCACACCAGTAACAACTACAACTACAACTACAACTACAACTACAACTACAACAACCACACCAGCAACAACATCAATCGGTAAGTAGTAACTAAGTGATTCGCCTTTTCTATAGCTGTTAGAAAGAGAATTCGTTTCACATTATCTACTGCAAAATATGTTGAAAACTTTGAAATATCGGTTTTTTATTTAGCCGAAGTGTATCATCTGAGGTCCGGATGTTTATATAACAGCTTGTCCAAACGTAACATTGTGACATTCGACAGTATTTTATGGCATAATACCTGAAAGAGGATGTTACAGTTTTAAAGGTAAAAACTGTGATGTTCCTTCACAGACCTTAATTAGCACTCTAACTGCACCATTTTATCATGGTAGATGAAGATAGACTGAAGAGTACAAGAAACAATGAGTATTGAGTGATTCTCATTTTCTCTCTTTCATTTCGTTAGAAATGCCAATATGTCAAAGGGAATACTTCATAGTACACGAACTATTTCTTCGTGTTCCTTCATCTTGACATCATGGAGTGAAAGGAAAAGCTATTCATCATACATGTAGCCAATTTAATCCTGTAGGGCGAGATAACAACTATATCGTCTTTCACATTTTAATCCCGCAGCGATTTCGTTAACAACCTTTTCAGTTATGTGGTGAGACAGATAGCTCGAACACTCAGTCAAATGTCATTCGACTCAGCGTGTTTCGTTGAGGGTGTGGGTGTGGGTGTGGGTGTAGTAAGAATATAACACAAACACTAGCACCCATACATACCCTCAATTTGCTTTATTTATTTTCATTGAGATATGTATATTTGCAATGTTAAAACTAAATTATTTTGCAAATAATATTAAACAGATTCTGTTAAAAGATTTAGCTTAAAAGCAGTATCAAAAGATACCCTATTTATGCATATATTTTTAGTAATTACTTCTACTTTTGTGTCGATTTTTTAGAACCTAAGAGAACAAGTTTATTATCACAACCACCGACATACAAATACACAGAACTTGAAGAAATAATCAATGACAACAAGAATTCGTCAAATATAAACCTGGAATCTAACAACTTAACAAACCATGATATGGAAATTGTGGCTTATTATCTCCTGAAAAATAATAAGGTCAGTAGTGTTGTATTTCTTTGTTGTTGAGTAGAAGAGAAAAATTAGTGGTATGCTCCATAGGAAATGTAAAATAATATTGTTAAAATAAGTGTTATGTGTTAATTAATAAACACAAACATCTGCTTGTATGAAATTTTTCTTAACTATTCTTTGCGAATATTTGTTCTTTTAATCAATAACTTTTATTCGAATTTAGGAACTTGAGAAATGTAATGACAAAGAAAAGATATGAGAAATTCGGTTATATCCGGATTGCCACCACAAATTAAGCCAATTAGGAGAGAAGTGGTAGGGCAATGTCGAACGTAGAAAATAATGTTCATCTTATTTTCGTAGCGTTTCGAAATTGCCACGACTTTTTAATTATGAAGTAACCAACAGTTATGGTTGAAATCATTTTTTTTGGAGTGATGACTCGAATACAAGATTTGAAAGTACAGACATAAGTTAACGTACCATTCTGATTCACACCTTTTAGTCCATATTATTTAAGATGGCTTTGCTACCTCGTTCAGTTGTTGATCAGGAAAAGTTATTGTTCATCTTTCAAAACATAGCATGAGTTAAACTCATGCATCACTATATTTATATCATTAATAGAATATAACTCAATCTAATGCTACAATAACTAATTAATAAAAATGATCGCAATTCGGAAACTCATCAAATCAAGATCAATGTTATTTTCCATGTTCCAAATTGCGATAATGAATTAGGTCAATTACCGGAAAAATGATCGTAGTCAGAGCGCTACATTCTTGACTGGTTTTATTAATTGGATTTTGCTAGTATGACTGATATAAAATTTGATACGATTCGACTGTTAAATCAAACTCATTTCTAGACTTATTCAGTTTAGTTAGAAATTCATAAAAATGGGTTCAGTCTCCTGAGATAAACATTTGGAAGTCATATATCGTCCTGTAAGACATTATTCTCATATTAAAAATGGTTTCAGCCACAAAATTCTGACCGCTGATGATTGCTCTTCAATTAGTAATAATTTGTTAGTAAATCGCTCGCCTTATTTATTTCTGTATTTTGGATAAATAATTTTTTTAGCTTATTTGTTTTGACTAGCACTCTCTTTCTTAGGTCTTTGTTGCTATTCGTTTGTCATGTATTTTCGTTTTTTTAATTTATTATTATCATTTTTCTTATCTTTGATTGCGCCGGCTGTTAGGTCGTTTATATATATATCCATTTAATTCACGACAGCTCTCAAGATGCTTATGTGCATATCGATAAATACAGAAACAGTGATATTAAATAGTTCATATTATTCGCATCGTTCCTGTTCTGTCTCTAATACTACAATGATGGTATCGTTACACTAACTGATGTCTACAAAAGGATTATTTTGGTACATTAAGCATTATGGAATCCACACTATTCAAACCAGTTGTAATTTATTATAGAAATCTGAATTTCATTGAATGATTCGGGAGGTGTTGCACATTCTTAGAATCCAGCAGGATATTATTCCTGAAATACTCCTTCTTGTTAATAGAAACATTTTCTTCCTGATCTCTCTCCTCTTTCTCGATCATTGTGAATGTGTTTTACTTGAGCTCTGACTATCATTTCCACTGTAAAAAACATGTCAACAAGCTATGATCTCCTGCTCCTACTATGGAAACTTATAACTCACCATAGATTAGCCCTCACATCCGCACTCCGGTTGCCATGATAGAAATGAGGGCAGACAGATATTTGACTTTATCAAAATAATAATGTATTTATAGCTGTTATTACTATGCAAATGTAGCCAATCTCCTTTAATTTAGGTTGCTGAATTATGTAAGGAGGGATGGAAGGGGAGCCGAAAAGCCTTGCCTTAAACCTTAAACCCACTATTGTTTTTATCAAAAATTTCGACGAGTTCGTCAAAATACACATACGATTGATAGATATGAACATGAAATTCTTGAACTTCATTCTCTTTTAAATAGTTGCATAGTTTCATTCAAAGAAACCGTATCAAATAACACATTATTAGATTTTAAAATCGACAGGCATCGTTGTTCACTTCAAGTAGACAAACAAGATAGAAACCATTATGAACGAGGCTGTGAGTATGAGTGTAGTTTTCGATATTGTGTCCAAAATACACCCACATCCAACCTCTAGATTATACCGCGGTTTCATAGCGTAGAATCGTGGTGGACAAAAAATCCGCTCAATACTACGCTTCCGTTCGAAAATTCTTCCGAGCGACCGTATTCATCTGTCTTATTTCATACAGGTACTCACCACACTCGACCTCTCCCATAATCGAATCGGAGACAAAGGTGCACAATATCTTGGTGAAGCATTACAAAAGAACACAGTGAGACAAAACAACAATCTCTTATTATCTCCATCATATTCATCTTTCTTCTTTCATACAGATACTCACTACACTCGACCTCTCCTCGAATCAAATCGGAGCTGAAGGTGCACAGTATCTTGGTGAAGCATTACAAAAGAATACAGTAAGACAATAGAACAAACTCTTCTTATCTCTGTCATATCAATCTGTCTTCTTTCCTACAGACACTCACCGAACTCCACCTCTCCTCGAATCAAATCGGAGCTGAAGGTGCACAATACCTTGGTGAAGCATTGCAAAAGAACGCAGTGGGATAAAAGAACAATCTCATCTTATCTCTATAATATTCATCTGTTTTCTTTCATACAGATGCTCACCACACTCCACCTCTCCTGGAATCAAATCGGAGCTGAAGGTGCACAATATCTTGGTGAAGCATTACAGAACAACACAGTGAGACCAAAGAACAATCTCTTATTATCTCCATCATATTCATCTTCCTTCTTTTATATAGATACTCACCGAACTCTACCTCTCTGGTAATAAAATCGAAGACAAAGGTGTACAATATCTTGGTGAAGCATTACAAAAGAACACAGTGAGACAAAACAACAATCTCTTCTTATCTATATAATATTCATCTGTCTTTTTTCACACAGATACTCACCACACTCCGCCTCTCCTATAATAAAATCGGAGACAAAGGAGCACAATATCTTGGTGAAGCATTACAAAAGAACACAGTGAGACAAAAGAACAATCTCTTCCTATCCTCATCATATTCATCTGTCTTCTTTCATACAGGTACTCACCACACTCTACCTCTCCGACAATCAAATCGGAGACGAAGGAGCACAATATCTTGGTGAAGTATTACAAAAGAACACAGTGAGACAAAACAACAATTTCTAGTTATATCCATCATATTCACCTGTCTTTTTTCATACAGATACTCACCACACTCGACCTCTCCACGAATCGAATCGGAGCTATAGGTGCACAATATCTTGGTGAAGCATTGCAAAAGAACACAGTGAGACAAAAAAAAATAATCTCTTCTTATCCTCATCATATTCATCTTTGTTCTTTCATACAGGTACTCACCACACTCGACCTCCGCTTGAATCAAATCGGAGACAAAGGTGCACAATATCTTGGTGAAGCATTACAAAAGAACACAGTGAGACAAAAAAAAATAATCTCTTCTTATCCTCATCATATTCATCTTTCTTCTTTCATACAGATACTCACCACACTCTCCCTCCCCTTCAATCAAATCGGCGACAAAGGTGCACAATATCTTGGTGAAGCATTACAAAAGAACACAGTGAGACAAACGAATAATCTCTTCTGTTCTCATCTCTATAATATTCATCTTTCTTCTTTCATACAGATACTCACTACACTCGACCTCCGCTTGAATCAAATTGGAGCTTATTGGAAACAAGAGCTTAAGAAATTAGCAGACAAAAAAATTAATTTAATTATCATGTTATGATACGAAACAAAAGAGTTTTGTGAATTAGCATTCGAATATGCTTTGAAATAAAGAAAGATTACTCGATGAGGTGGAATTAATGCAATAGTTGATTAAAACTTTTTTGCCTTGGTATTTTTACTTACATGAGTCGATACATCTGGCTGAGCTCTACAAAACTGCCTTTGTCAGAAAAAGTTTAGACGCTTTTCTTCAGACAGTATTTTCAAAAAACTATACCAAAAATTCAATTTTTTTAAAATTTCTTTGTATGCCACAAATTACTCGATTTTTCGGTAAATCCAGCTCTTTTTCGTCGAGATTAGTTTGAAGATATGCTCAGTCGATGTAGCGTAAAAAACTGCATCTAATGTGATCAATATTAAAGTGACCGCATATGATTTTTTTAAAGAATCTATTATCCTAAGAATGCGCATCAGTTCAAAATGCCAGACGAACTATGGCAGAAAACTTAAACTCTCGCTACGATCATTCTCTATCCTAGAATTTTATGTCATTTTATTTTTCATACAATGGCAAAAAAAGTTATGTATCCATCTTGAGGTGTAGGTGTGGAGGTGGTCACTCCGTTCATCACTGACCCACGCCCTCAACGTCACCTGCTCACAAGATAAGATTTGAGGAAAACAAGTTCATAAAACTACTATTCTTCTATAATCTAAAAAGTCTTCGTGAATGCATCAGAATTAATTGTCAATAATCGGACAAAAATTTTCTTCAAATTGATTTGCCAATGTAAGAATATGTACTGATAAACGACATGACTGAGCATTTTTTAGTGAATGATCATTTTCATTAAGAAACCAACTACTTTAAAATATGAAATGCTGATTACAAGTCGGGACTGAGATATTGGATTTTTCAATGGATGTTCTCCACAGAACGTCACTTCCCGAACAAAATCATATGATTGAAGGTCTCTATCAGACTAGCTTATAAAGAAAAATTCAAAACTTTTGAGGAATCTTTGATCGAGTTATTAATATCTCAAGATATTATGATTCTAAAGAAAAACATCAATATTTCGAGGAAAGATTGTTCAACAATTTAAATTTTTTTCTATTAGTTAGTTTTATTGAGATCTTCATCGATTCAAAGTTCCAAGTTGAAAATCGAAAATATGATTTTGCTTAGAAAATGGGATTCTATAAAGAAAACTCACTGAGACATCCAATATCCTAGACCCGGTTCGCTATCATCATTTCATATTTTAAATTTGTTAGTTTCTTTATGGAAGTAATCATTTGATCTGAGTAGGATCAGTCATTTTATTTATCAGTACACACCTCTCCATTGTGAGTAGTCCTTGATGAGAAGAAAGATTTTCTGTTGATATGAATATAATAAATAAGTAGTTAAGCAATCAGCTATGATACAGTTAGAGACAAAGTATCGTTTAGCAGAAATAATAAAGATTCACATCTATTTGGTGGAATTTGATAATTATATTCATTTTTATTTCATATCGGAACATTCCATTCAATAGAAATTTTTCTAATTTTGGAAAAAAACCACTTGTTGTTATTATCTAAATTCGTATGACTTAAACTTTTTTATTAAATGAAATGATGTTTTTTTGCGAAGATTATTTGATGAAATCGAACCCCAATATATTTTTAATATTTGTTTATTGGGCTGAGATGAAAATGAATGTTGGTTAAATAAAATCTTAGTTTCTTTTCTTTGTTTTTCCTTGTCTCTTCAATTTGAAAATATTGTGTTGAAATTTTTCAATTATTTGATGAAGAAGTTTCTCAATAGCTTGACATTTTTCGTGAAACAAATTGTTCAAAAGATGAAACTGACTTTGAGGAAGATTTGAGAATCTTTTATTTAAATTCTCATTTGTTTCACTTAATGAATAAAGAAATTGTTTATTTAAAAATTCTTGTTGAATAATCAACTCATTTAAAATTCGATCATTGAACATTTATTATACAAAATCTTCATTCACGTACAAAATAAAACAAACAAATCAAATTTTATTTTTATAGCGCTTAGATTTACTTAAATATTTCTTCAACGGGAAGTATCTCGAATTAACATGACGATTAGAGAAGCAAATGAATTTTTCTATGAACAAGAATATGAGATGTTCTCTTGAGCGGCGGTACACTATCTCGTGTTTACTTGCACTATAATCAGACTGAGGATTAGTTAGATAACTCTTGATTTTGATGCTTCTTTAATATTTAATTTTATATTAATTTCTTTACTCACTATCAGAACTGAAAACACAATCTGAGAGATAATTTTATGAGAGTCCCTTTGTCGGATAAAATCCACAATCTTTTAAATCCTAAACAAGTTCTACAGTACTCTGAAGAAGAGTCTGATCGATTTTTCACAACAACAACAATATTGATGGGATCAGTTTGTTTTGAGAATGAGTCCTTGCTAAAACTCGTGATGAAAATAAAAATTATCAGTTTTGTATTAGTTAATCTTTTTTTATAAGGATTGTTCACATATTAAAACAATACTAACACGATTCTTTTAGAAAGAGAATGTGCGTAAAAAAGCTGCTGATATTGACGTAAATCATGATGTTAAAGTCAAATAGACTTGTCCAAACAAATATCATCAACATGACGTTCGTTCGTATTTTCTGTGCATATAGACAAAAAGAAAAAACTGAAGTAATCATATACAATCTATTTTATATAATTGCAAAGAAACTCAACGATTTCACGCTCGTGAAGAATCGTATCTGATCATGATGGTTAGTGTAAAGACAATTCATAGTGGCACCGTATTTGCCTGGTTTATGCTTGTGGTCATCCTTCGACGCATTGTCATGCTTGCTGTAGCAATGTCTGCCAAACGAGGCAAGCCTTTTCCACCAGGCTCACGACCTCCCGAAGATAATAAACTAATAGGTAAACAAACAACAGTCGTCACAGATACATCTAGTCCAATCGAATTTACTAAGGACATACGTGTCACCAAAATGATTAATAATGATATCGAAAATGACCCTTATTTTTTTATCTTATTATTAGCAACTGCTATCTTTTCTGATAGTGCATCTCAAAACTGTACAAGAACAATTGTTTACAGTATCTTATATTTGTTAATCCATATTGCGTATGCTGTGACTTATATTATGGTTTTACAACCCTGGAGATCAATGATGTTTGCTTTTGGTCTCCCATTAACAGTGGCTTGCAGTTTGGATTTGGTTATTACTATGTCACTTCAACCAAACTAACATTACTCAATTCTTCAATTAATATATAATTTATCTCTTTCGAGTTTTTCTATTAACGTTGAAAAATAAGAAGGATTTATTTATGTTTTGGATTATGTGAAAGATGAAGTGAGACGATGAAAAGAGGAGATGAAAGAGCAACAATTGTTGAGGGTGGAAATGGACTACGAAATCATCTCAATCAACTGAATTATCCTACTCTTATCTTTGTTGATGAAGATTCTTCTCTTTATGTATCAGATCGTAATAATAATCGTGTGATGAAATGGAGAAAAAATGCAAAGGAAGGAACTGTTGTTGCTGATGGAAATGGTCAAGGAAAAGAATTAAATCAATTGCATTATCCCAATAGTTTATCATTTGATGATGAAGAGAATCTTTATGTTGTTGATTCTTATAATCATCGAATATTAAGATATGAAAAATGTTTTGATTAGTATATTTTGTTCTCTTTGATCAAATGAATTTTGTAAAAAAAAATAAAATGTTTTGTGAAAATTCTTTGAATAATTTCAAAGAAAAAAATTGATTCTCTTCTTTTCTTTTTGGTCAAATAAAAAACAAATTCATCTAAAGATTTGGATTTAAAGAGAAAAAAGAAATAACTCGAGGGTAGGTGTGATGTAACTAAGGCATAGTGATAAGACACCCACACCCTAACTTGTAGAATAAAATATGAAATTTATGATTAAAAGAAAGAAATTTAACAGATTGTGAATGAGAATAAATATTGATTACTGGCTCTTAAGTACGTGTATTAAACATATTGTGTCTTCTAATAAATACATTTATTTAATTTTTTCAATCATATATATATATACAATTATAAATATCTAATAGACATTGAAAAAAGAAAATGAAAACAAAGTCTATTCATCTGTCGATGTTGGACAACATTGGCAAGAAAATTCCATTCCACATAACTTATTATGAGTAACTAAATAATCATAAATAATTATAAATTAATTCAAACATTAATTTTAAATTTACCATTCAACGATGATTTCGAATCTGGTACTTCACCACAAAAACACTACAACAAATAAAAGAAATAATTTTAAAACAAATTCAAGTTTATATTTACTTGATATCCGTCATCATCATCTTTGATACATTTCATCCGATAAATACAATTAAAAATACATATACACAATAGAATAATACATGGCATAAACAACCAAATTCTCCAGCTGATTGAATCATTCATCTGCACTTCATTACTTGTACTATTCATAGTTATTGATTTAATCGTTGTGGTGTTCGATGCTTCTTCAGCTATAAAATCGGCAAAAGAATGATATGAACGTGCCTAAATATAAATAAACAACATTTATTAGTCGTCTGTCTAATATATATATATAAAATTTTACCTGAATGAAATTTAATAAAATAACCCATGTTATAATAATGATATAGTTTGTTCGATTATACATTGTTTGATTTGTTAAGAAATTTTATCGATTGAATGGAATAAAAGTGAAAAGTGTGTGTATCTCTCTCTATATATATATATTGACATGTGTTCATTTCATTCTTAATTGAATTACATGAATACATTTTAATCATGTATATGTTTTGTATGATGTAAATACATACAAAAGAAAGGCGAAAAAGGTGTTAATAGTCATTCTTATCGATAACAACAAATAAAATGATTGAAATGAAGAATGAAAGAACAAAGAAATCATAATTCATTGAAATATTTTGATATTGATAAATATCTTTACAATCCGTAAGAATATCATTGCGTGTGGATCATTCTTTTTTTGAAAAAAACTTTCTTATTATGAATATTGTTTATTATTTCATTATTTGAAATATTCTCGATGTTTGATTGAATAAATAAAATCGATCGAAGATAAAAGTTTCTACATAACAATCAGAAAAGATGCGTAATTTTCAATAAATTTCGTCGATCAATTGTTCTGTATTATCTCATACACTGAAAATTAGGCTCGTTTTCTGTAGGATCCACCCGGACTGAAATCCAGAACGCTGCTCGAACGGGATCAGGATTGGGACTTAGCTAATTATTTCCTATCGAAATACAACTCTTTTTTTATTCAAAAATTGAATATCATATTTTGTAAAAATAAAATTAGAATGCAGATGACCACATGCTAAGAAAAACAATCTTCATAATATAGATAAATAAGTAAGGTTCAAAAAATAACAAGTTTTGATTACTCTTACAGTTTATCTTCACTTCATACAATGCTATTATTGTCAGTTTGTTGTTTTTTTCAATACCGAAGGTGTCTGCTGTTCTTCTTCATGTTCGTCATTCGAATCATATTCATCTTTAAATATATTATCCTCGATAATATGATCTTTTTCTTTCATTTCTGACCTCGATCATATGATTTGTGGGTGTGGGTGTGGATTTGATCTGTGAAGATAATACCCACAATCTCAATTAAATGCTAATAATAATTGTAAAATAGGTTAGAATGTAGAAAACTTTATTTTATATCAATGATGAAATAACACATTATACTATTAATTTGCTATCAAGAGTATTGTATATCATGAAAAGAAAAAAAACGGAAATAACAATTATGCGATAAAATAAATGCAAACGTAGACAAAAAATAATAATATCAATTTTCATAGATGAATACTTCTGAGATGTTCATGATATAGCTAGTGTTTATTACATTTTAAAGAGTTCTTCAGATTGATTAATTTATACATCTATGTCGTTTGTATTTGTTTAAAAAGTATATTATTCTACCTTGTAGAGAATAGAACAAAAAGTAGATTAAATATTAAACAAGTATTAAGAGAAAATAAACCTTCGTGTATACTAATTATTTACCTTTTTAGTTTTTCCCTATACCGAATAGTCACTGTTAATCGTTAACATTTCATTGCTAAATTTGTATAGACTAAGAAGATGTTTAATAGATTTTCATTCTAATTTAACTGTGTAAAACAAAAAAATTAAATGTTCAGATAGTACTGGTATAATTAGTTTCTCAATTTGTTTAACAAAAATTAAATATTTATGCTTTTTCCATCTCTTATTTAACTGTATTGTGACTTTCGTATCGTCGAAGAACAAGACAGAATGAGACTGTTTACTGGAGATACATGTAAATGAAAAACTAACATGATTGACGATCGTTAAGTTGTATTTTTTCTTTGGAAAGAAGAATACATTAAGCAAAGGTAACGGTAATGATTGTCACTGTAGGATACGTATATCATAAGTTGTTTTCACATCTTCAAATTGTTGTAATAGATTCTTTTTGCTAATATTTTGGGCATTTTAATCTCAGTTGAATTGTAACATATATGTAAATATGTATCCTCATATATTCTATATGGCGTTTAAAAGTTAACATATCATTTATTGTTTTAATCGCTTCTCATTTCTAATCAAGAAAATGAGTTTTATATTATTTTCTTTTCAATTAAAACCTTAAAATATTCAGCACTACTTCTATTGTAATTAATGTAGAACAATTTAAAACTTTCTTTTTGCTTCTATGAACACATGATATATCGCTCTTTACATTTTCATCTAATAACATTTTTAATATCGAAATGACGTTTTATATTATATTAAATATATAACTAAAGCACTGAATAATCTTACTTCTGTCTTTCTCTACTTCCCGTCGTTTAGGGATAGAAATATGCACTCGCCACAGACGTGACAGTAGGTATTTCGTGTTTTGTACGTTTTAATTCCACAGCGACTGCATGACAAAGCTTTTCTACTTTATGTCCAAAAACTACAAATATAGATACGAATCTTCGACTAATTTATTTTTATTCAGATTGTTGTTACAAATTAGATATCAACAATTCAAGTATAATTGTCAAAAAACAAATTTCACATTATTTTATCATAAAATGAATAGTACGTATTTTGTTTTGTTTCATTTTTCATACTTTAATGCAACATCTTCAGATATGCTTCTAAAGTATCAAAAGACTTCGGTGTCAAGAAAGTACTCTGATTCTTTCTATTTAAAATTGAAATGTAAAATTCTGCTTATGATATTATCAACCTATCATTCAGAAATGAATTCAGTACTGCTCGTTGTTTTATATAAATCATTTTCATGCTTTTTTCTATTTCCTTGTAGTGACAAATACTTGTAGACGGGCTTTGGAATGCTGCCGAAAATTTAAACAGTACTGTCAAAATCTTAATTTATTTCCATCTGTACCACCTTCAACTGATGAACATGAACTTAAAAATCAAAAAATATCAACCAGATTATACATTTCTTTGTTCACCCTATCATTAATAATTCTTCTCTTATATACATCATTAGCCGACATTACAAAAACTATCAATGTTCCTACACCTACTCTCACAAAATATGAACAATTATATTCTAAATATTCACAAACTCTTACATGCCCATGTAAACAAATATCAATCAACTATGAAAAATTTCTTTTTATTGAATATACATTTCATCAAGTATGCACTAGTATTTTTATTACCGACGAATGGTTTTCACATAATGATGTGATTCTTCAGTATTTATATATTAGCAACGATCCTCGAATAGTAGTTTCATATGCATTTCAAGCTTTACATGCATTTTGTGACTTAATTGAAAGTACAATTCATAATAGTTTGATTCAATTTAATTCAACTCAGTATATTACTGCCTCTGTCGCATCATCAGACTTATTTCAGTCACAAGCTAAATCATTCATTGATCAGTTTATATCATCAACAACAAATAATTTTTTATTATCCCTCAATATGGTTAGAAAGACAACTCAAGGAAACGCTTTTCTTTCTGGACAATTAACAAATTACCAGTTAATGGTATTAGATGACAACCATACTGTATTAACAATTTCCATGGCTTATTCTGGTTGCAGTTGTCATTTGTCAAGTACATGTGTCGAACAACTTTCCATCTATGATAATTCTACTAACATAAGATTATTCGATGTACCAGGTTTCTATACAGGATGCTATGTAATTGAAGCATTACTACAATCTACTCTTCAGTGCTTTTATGATCAAAACTGTATAGATGAACTACAACTTTACTTAACAACTGCTTCGCCAATGAATGCAACAGCTCTTGATCCATCTTTATCAAGTCAATATTCTGAAAATTCCACCATCGAACATCTCCTTCAAAGTTTAATGATTGAAGATTGGAATTCAACGCAACTATATGATCGATACTATAATGAATGTCAACCTATACAATGCACTTATACTGTTGAGACAAGGAATAGCGTAATTTACATAATTACTACAATGTTTGGTATTGTTGGTGGTCTCATGACAGTTCTAAGATGCGTTGTACCACGAGTTGTCAATCTCGTGAGAAAGAAGAGAAGTCAATTACCACGATCACCTTTTGGTAAGAAAAAGTTGAAAATTTTCTGCGATGTTTAACACATGAAATATTTATTTTCAATGGTTAGAATATTAATTGAACAGAATGACAAGTTGTATAGTTCTTGTCAAAGTCAAAAAATGTTCTGTGAAATTAGAAGAGAAGATTTTCTAGTCGACTATTTGCTATTTTTGTCACAATATTTATTTTCGTGCACTTTTCGAGTGTAGGTATGAGTATTATGTTCATTTATATATCTTTTCTTACAGGACTTGTACTGCATACCTATGTTTGCCGTTTGTTTCCAACACTTAAAAACTATTGTTTAACATTCAATGTGTTTAAATCTGTACCACCTTCAACTGATGAACATGAACTTAAAAATCAACTAATATCAACAAGAATATTTATTGTATTGCTCATCTTATCATTAACAATTCTTCTCTTATATACATCATTAGCCAACATTACAAAAACTATCAATGTTCCTAAACCTACTCTTACAAAATATGAACAATTATATTCTAAGTATTCACAAACTCTAATATGTCCATGTAAACAAATATCAATCAATTATGAAAAATTTCTTTCTATTGAATATACATTTCATCAAGTGTGTAATAGTTTTTTTATTACCGACGATTGGATTTCATATATTGGGATGTCATATGAAGCTACATTCGCTAATATTAACTTCCAGTGGACAAGTCCAAATGCATTTCAAGCTTTAGGTGCATTTTGTGAATTAGTTGAAAGTACAATTAATAATAGTCTGATTCAATTTAATTCAAGCCAATATATTACTGCATCTGTCGCATCATCAGAATTATTTCAGTTACAAGCTCGATCATTCGTTAAACAGTTTATATCATCAACAACAAATACTTTTGTGTTATCTCTTAATACCATCCGAAACTCAACTCACGGAGATGGTTTACTGTCGGGCTTATTGACAAATTACAAAATAACTGTAGGTACATCCGTATCTAATGAACCTATTGTTCTCGGCGCTCCAGTAGATTACTCTAAGTGTGGTTGTATTTCATCAAGTACATGTATCGCACAGTCTTCCTTTTTGAATAGTCTGTCTAACAAGGATAGTTTTGATGTACCAGGTTTTTATACAGGATGTTATGTGATTGAAGCATTACTACAATCTACTCTTCAGTGCTTTTATGATCAAACCTGTATAGATAATTTACAAATTTATTTGTCACCACCTGTCCTGATGGATGTGACAGCTCTTGACTCATTATTACCAAGTCAATATTCTGAAAACTCAACAATTGAATATCTTCTTAATAATTTAATGATTGAAGAATGGAATTCAACACAATTATACGATCAATACTATAATGAATGTCAACCTATAGAATGTACTTATACTATTGAAACAAGAAATAGCGTAATTTACATTATTACCACTATTTTTGGTATTATTGGTGGTCTCATAACAGTTCTAAGATGCGTTGTACCACAAGTAGTCAAGTTTGTGAGAAAGAAGAAAGACTTAACACAACCACGCATCGGTAAGTCATAGTCGAACAAAGCACCTTCAGAGTGCGGTGTGGGTGAGGATGTAACAATAGAGTAGATACTCTCACCCACACCCACACTCTCCGAAAATTATGAGTAATCAGAAAAATATTATTTTATCGAGGTAAAAATATCAAACAATTTTATTTGTATTTTTAAGCGATGGCTAAAAAGGAACGGGCTATGATATTGTGGCGAAAATGCATAATTTTCTTGTTCAATTTTAATTTATTTCCATCTGTACCACCTTCAACTGATGAGCATAAACTTCGAACTCAACGAATATCAACAAGATTATATATTTTATTACTTATCCTATCATCAATGATTCTTCTTTTATACACTTCATTAGAAAATGTTACAATGACTGTTAATATCGCAGCACCTACTCTCACAAAATATGAACAATTATATTCTATATATTCACAAACTCTTACATGCCCATGTAAAAATATATCAACCAACTATGAAAAATTTCTTTCTATTGAATATACATTTCATCAAGTATGCACCAGTTTTTTTATTACCGACGATTGGATTTCATATATTAATATAGGTCGTGTAGGTTATTATGTTACCGGCGACTTTCGAATAACAGGTCCGTATCAGTTTGAAGCATTACGTGCATTTTGTGAACTAATTAACAGTACGATGTCTTACAGTTTGATTCAGTTTAATTCAACTCAATATATTACTGCCTCTGTTACATCATTACAATTATTTCAGTCACAAACTCAGTCATTCATTGATCAGTTTAAATTATCAACAATAAATAATTTTTTATTATCTCTCAATATGACTAGAAAGACCATTCAAGGGAATGTTTTACTTTCTGGAAGGCAAACAAATTACCAACCACACAAAGTAAACGAAAGTTCTATTTTACGTACAACTAGTCGAGTTTACGACAACTGCATCTGTGCTTTATCCAACACATGTATCGATAATTCTTCTCTTTTTAATGGTCTTTATAATTACAGAATTTTCAATGTAACAGGTTTCTATGTAGGATGTTATACGACTGAAGCATTGCTTCGATCTACTCTCGAGTGCTTTTATAATCAAACCTGTATAGATCAATTACAATATTATTTGTCACCACCTGTTCCGAAGAATGTGACAGCTCTTGATTCATCTTTACCAAGTCAATATTCTGAAGATTCAACAATTGAAGATCTTCTTAATAATTTAATGATTGAAGAATGGAATTCAACACAAATATATGATCGATATTATGATGAATGTCAACCTATAGAATGCACTTATACTATTAATACAAAAAATAATATACTTTATGTTATCACAACATTAATTGGTATAATTGGTGGATTGACAAGAGTTTCAAAAATTCTCGTCCCAATATTAGTTAAAATCATTGTATATTGCTTTCGAAAATGGAGAAACAGAGTTGTTCCACAAATATCAATTATTCAAACATAATTTTTTTTTCTTTGCAGAGATTAATCATGTGTTCTATCAGAAACTGATGTGCAAATGAACAGGTTAAGCAGTTGATAGACTGGAAGCTTTCAAATGAAATTTTGTCTTTTTGTTGTATTAGTTAAAAGGCTTTACAAATTACAAATAAAATATTAGTCAATTGTTATTCACCAGCAGAACAAAGATGTTCAGCGAGGATGTCATTGTTTATTATGTCTAGTGACAAACAGATTATGGGCACCATGTTAGTTAGAAATCAAATTCTAGGGCAAACTTCCTTTTATTCGTAAAAATGGATATTTTTAAGAAGAATGAATTTGACTTGAGAAAGTATGAAGTTTATATAAATAAAATAATACAAATGAAGTGTAGGATGATTTATTTTTATTAGATCAAAAGAAATGTTCATCTCTATGGTTATAATTATCATTATCGTACTAAAGTTGATTGATACAAATAGGTTTCGTACAACTGAAAATTCTACATTATTATATTTCTTTTGACTGGATAAAAATGAATCATCCTACATTTCATTTACGTTATTTTACTTATTAAACGATTTTATCAATATACTGAAAGAGAGAAATAGAGAAAAAAAATATTAGACTCAATAATATTCTAATTTCGACATATATGGAGTATAGAGTAAAAGAAAAAAATTATTAATTATTGTCGCTATATAATATGATTCACTGTATGTCTCAAAATCCTTATAGTTATCATTTAAATTAATTTGACGAAATATTTTGAGAATCGCTAATCTTTACATTTCATAATACTTCTATAATTTAAAGATATTCAAATCGTTTTCTTCTTGAAGAAAAATACTTAATGAATATAAACTGTGTGACTATACATAAACAAAAAAAAACAAATCTAATTTTCATTCTGAAGATATTCATGATATTCTCCACTCATTTTACTCTCTTTAACTTTCAACAATTTTTTATGATGAAAGCAATATCCTATAAGTATTCTATATTGTCAGGAAATTAATTCTCTTTCTACCAAAATTAAAATGAGAGATGTTTTCATGTATAATTACTAATAGTTTCTTTTCATATTTTTCTTCAAAACTGTTTTCTTCAAATAGATAGATCACAATGACGTATCAATTATTGGTTATCATAGTTGTTATTAATGCTATTGGATTTATTAATTCGACAATATGTAAGAACTTTGAACTATCTATATTGATTTTAAAAAAGATTTCATTTAATTGTAGTATATGTCAATGTATCATTCACTGCAGTTTGGGCTGAAAATGCAACAACAGTAGCAGGATTATCGAATGGCACAGCTGGAAAAACAAATAATACTCTCAATTCTCCTCGTGGTATAAGTATTTCAAGTAGTGATATTTTATATATAGCTGAATGGAATAATTATCGAATAGTAGTAGTTAATTTAACTAGTTTACAAGTTATTAATATCATTGGATCAGGTCCAGGTACTGCAATCTATCAGTTTGATCATCCTTATGATGTTATTGTTGTTGATGAATCATTATACGTATATGATGCATGGAATATACGAATACAAAAATGGTCAACAACTGGTACAAATCCATCAAATATATTAACAGGATCCTTTGGTCATGGATTTTATATGTTTAAAGACAAATATGATAAATTTTACATAAGTGCATATGATGATGATATGGTAGTACGATTTGCACCAAACTCATCAGTTGCAATAACGGTTGCTGGTAATGGAGTTGTTGGATCGTTATCATATCAACTGAATTCACCTGATGGGATATTTGTTGACGATAATCTTAGTTTATATATTGCTGATTTTAATAATCATCGAATTCAGATGTGGAAATATCAATCATTATATGGGATAACGGTTGCTGGAAATGGAACATCTGGTAGTAGTTTAAAACAACTCTTTAAACCCGGTGCAGTTGTTGTAGATACAAATGGATATATGTATATTGCTGATTCAGGAAATAATCGAATTCTTCGATGGAAACTTGGTTCTGACTCTGGCACTTGCATAGCAGCTTGTACTGGTACAACTGGAACTCAAATGAATCAGTTATACTCTCCGGCTAGCATTGCATTTGATAGTACTGGGTCGTTATATACTAGTGATTATTATAATAACAGAGTTCAGAAATTTCAATTTCTGTATAATGCAAGTAAGAATATAATTATTTTATTATTAGAAAAAGATTTTCTTTTGAAATTCTCTTAGATCAGACAATAACTACAGGTCAATCGATTGCGACAGGTAATTTACAAAAGAGAAAGATTATTTCGATCTTACATTATTTGATTAATAATGAACATATAATTTTATTCTTAGTACCGACTTCATCAACCTTACGTATTACAACAAAATCGACTACAAAAATAACAACAACAAAGCGCAGCTTAATGACATCTACGACAAATAATGGTCAAGAAATAGCAGTATCTTTTACATTACTTGGAACAATAATTATGGGATGTTATCTTATATCTATGACTCTATATTATAACTACTAATAATGGATTCTACATTATTCAGAAATTTTAAAATATTGAACAATTAAAATTTAGAATAAAAGAAATATTATCATTGAATTAATATAGTCACAAATAAAGCTTTTGTCATAGAATCTTGAGGGTATGGGTGTCTCTTCTTCTCTATCATCCTCACTCACACCTACACCCTTTGAATTCGGTCAAATGTACAAGTTTAGATATTATTCTCTCTAATAGATTTTACGATCGAAGATATTTTCATTTTCTTTCATGTATTGTTTGGGCATTTACTGTTGATCTATTTTCTATAAACAAATCTTTAAATATACTATATATTGTTTCAATATCTTTTTCGAATCCTTCTCAATAATTCTTTTCGTAACATTATCCGTTAAACAGAAATATTATATTGTGAATATAGTAGAGACAGTATTGATATTAAATGTTTTTTACAGTTTAAATCGTGCAACAACACCAGTTATTATAATTAGTTCTGCTTCATCTTTTTAGTTTAAAAAAGAAATCTTGAGGGGTGGGTATGGGATAGAACGAATTAATACACCTACACCTATACTCATACCCACACTCTCAAGATGGTAGATTGCTTAATATATCGTCTTTTGCTCAGAAAAAAAACAGTATTAAATCTATAAGCGACTAAAAATAAGTCATAATATCGTTATTTCTGATTTACATAAGTTTATTTATTTACAAACAGAGACAAATAGTTTTATCAGTTAGAATTAACTAATGAATTAATAATTGAATCAATTGCTTTTTTTACACAACAACAATAATTTTTTTGACTAAACCAACAGTATGCACCATCACCACGATCACTTGCTGCTGCTTGCCAACAATTTTCTGGACATGAATTACCAATAAAACAAAATGGTGCTATTCCATACCATTTACAAACAGGTTCTATTGCTCTCACAGATGAGAAGATTAATGATAGAAAAATAACATAATAAAGAAAAAGACGCTTATAAGACATTGAAAATGATAGAAAATTATAAATGTGTATTATATTTATTGAGAGAAAACAATGAACATTGACTATAATTGAATAGCGGTCGGACATTGTGCTACATTATTTGAATATGCAGTCAAATCAGTATCCAATAGCAAAATTAGTATATTTCTGAGAGAAAAACAAATTTTTTATTTTGTAGATTTTACGTTGTGTGTTTCTATTAGTCAAGAATAAATAACCGCATGACGTACGAATAAAGTTATCAGCAAACAACTAAAATATATTTTCAACACAATAAGATAAAAGAACCTCAACAAGATATTTCGACTAGAGAAAAAAAACTGATATCGTACAATAAGATAACTATCATTTCACCTTGAGTTTTTTTTTACTTACATTTATCATTAACACTAACAATGGATAAACATATTATGGCTTCTTTAAAACGAACAAAAAATAATTGTTCAGTTTGTATTAAATTGGCTGGAGTTTTTTTATGTCATGGATGTGAAAAAAATTTTTGTCAACTACATGCTAGTGAACATCGAGAACATCTTCTAAAATCTATGAATGTTATTTATCATAATTATGATTCAGTCAAACAAAATATAAAAGGACAAACAACAGAACAATATCAACATTCTTTAATGGTACAAGTTAATCAATGGGAACAAGAATCCATTGAAAAAATTCGTCAATATGCTCAAGAGACTCGACAAGAATTAACAATTACTGTTCGACACCGTTCAGATAATTTAAAAGAAAAATTAGAACAATTAAAACAAGAATTAGATAAAGCTCGACAAACTGGTGGTTTTTATGAAAATGATTTAAAAGAATGGACGGAGAAACTTAATGAAATACGACGTACATTTGCTGGTCAACAAACAATTAATATTAATGAAGCTTCTCATTCAACTCCATTTATATCAAGATTTTCACTCAATGCAACATCAAATAGTTCATTTCAAAATGAATATCATTCTAGAACTTTTCAACATCAACATCAACAACAACAACAACAACAACAATTACAACAACAACTACAACAACATTATGATTATGATCAATATAAACAAATCAATCATAGTCATTTTGATGATCTTTTACCTGCACAAATACAAACATCATATTCATCAGGTCAACATAAATTTCAATATGTAATTGAACGTTATGAAATAAATAGTTCAATTCTATTTGGAATTATATCCGAACTTACATCGAGCGATGAAGATCCATATAGAAATTCATCATTTTATGGTTGGGGATCAAACGATCTTGTTTATCTTGGTGGTAAAGAAAAACTAAATTATAATAAATATCGTAGTGATTATCAAACTGGTGGTCAATATGAATTAACTATTGATTGTGATGAAAAAAAAATTACTTTAAAAAATGAACACACCAGTCAATCGTATGAATTAACTATTGATCTTCATAAATGTCCATTTCCATGGCAACAACATGTTCGTCTTTGGTTACGTTCAAATTCCGAAGAAAAATCACATTATTAACATCATCATCATCATCCACACTTTATAATGAACTACAATAATAAGTTTAATATACACTATGTGATTTTATTTGTAATTGTTTTTTTTTTCGAAAAATATTTATTCAGTTAATAAAAAAAAACTTAAGATTTTAATAATTGTTATTTACAAAAAGAGTATAAACATGCATTACAGTTTTCTCTTTTCGTTTATCTTCAATATTAACCAGACACGTAGATATTCTTGTTATCTTATCTGCAGGTGGTTTCTTTTTATGAAATTTTATTGTTAAAATACATCATTTTTGTTATTTGTAGTCGGTACTCTAGAGACTCAAAAGTATAGTTCCACTGGAAATATGAAAATTTCCAGCATTTGATATGAGTCACATGGTAATATCCTTTTTATTTCATCATCTTACGATAAAAAAAAGATCTTATAATATCATGCATCAAACAGACACCTTTACAATATTTTATTCTTCCAGATTGATATCATATATATTACAAGATAAATATCATTTACCTTGTGCTTACTCTCTTTCATTTTCTTTTGTCTTTATTTACTATACCTTGACTATCTCCTACAAAACGTGTTAAATGCCTTTTGTACAATCAAAAAATACTTCTTGTGCGACATGTGGTCAAACAGCAGGTATATTTATATGTCGTGGTTGCTCACAAAATTTTTGTATGCGTCATACAAATGACCATCGAGAATTACTTGAAAAACAAATGAATCAAGTTTTTCTTTCACATAATCAATTAAAACAAGATATGGTAGGACAAACAACAGAACACAATTGTGATATATTCCTACAACAGATTGAACGATGGGAACAACAATCTATTAATAAAATTCGTCAAGTAGCTAATGATACTCGACAACAAGTTTTAACTACTGTTCGACAACGTACCGATAATGTTAAAGAGAAACTTGCACTCCTAACAAAACAATTAAGTGAAGCACGTGAATATGGAAACTATTTTGAAAATGATATAAGTGAATGGACCGAAAAACTTCAAAAATTAAAACGAACTTTTATCGAACAACAAAAAATTCAACTTCATGAAGATAGAAGTTCACCTGCATTTATATCAAAAATTTCTCTTGATGATATGTCAAATGATAATCCTACTGAATCATTTCCTAGAAGTGCATATCAGAGTAAATATCAAAGATTTATAATAGAACGAAATGATGATCCATATAAAACAGTCAATAGTGACTATTCATCGGGTGTACATTCATTTCGATTTAAAATTAAAGAATATGGACCGAATACTTCAGTAATACTTGGTATTATATCAAAAACTGTTTCTGAAGATATAGATACATATATAAATCGAACATTCTATGGATGGTCAGAGAAGAATCTTGTTTATTTAGGTGATGACATAAAAGCGAATTATAATGGATATAGAACTGATATTCAAGCTGATGATATATTTATGTTAAATATCGATTGTGATAGAGAATCTATTAGTTTAACAAATGAAAGAACAGCTCGAACACATGTTCTCGGTGTTGATATTAGAAAATGCCCATTTCCATGGCAACCGAACGTTCGATTTATTGACAATAAAGAATAAATAATCGTATTTATTTATTCAAGTAATTACATATGATTTTAATTTATTAGTTGTTTTTAAGTTTTTCATAAATTGTAATCCTTTTATTTCTATCTGAATCATTTACATACAAACAAAAAAATATCGTTCTTTTTTTTTATTTTATTGTATTTGGGATTTTATAAACTTCTAATAGAAGATTTCCAGGTAATTTGCCTATTGTTTGTCGTCCTCGTCGTTCTTTTTTATCTTGATCGATTTTATTCAATTCCATAATATCGATTTCTTTTGGTAATTTACTTGGTGTACGTATAATAACAAAATATGATCGATCAGCTAATAATCTTAAATTAAGAATATAACCATTTTGTTCTTGTAAATTTAATTTATTAACTTGACCATCAGATTCAACTATACATAGGCAATCATCGGATGGCCAATGAGATTTACATAACCAGGTATAATTACGTAAGGATGTTATAATATCAAGTGGACATGGTTCATTTGAATTAATACGTTTAAGACGATGAAATTTTGTTGTATCAGATATAGAAAATAGATCAATAACATGACGATTATCAGTTAATTCAACATTAATACCAAGTATTAATTGTGGACTAAGTGAAAGTAATGAAAGTAAATCTGAATTTGTATAACCAAGAGATGAACGTGTGTAAGAATTTATTAAAGAAATTGATGATGATGAAAGTAAATTATAATAACGTATAGATGTACCTAAACCAAGATTTAAAACAAGATGAGATGACCAACAAGCCATACGCCAAAATGGAGGACTACCTAAGTAAGAAATCACAAATAGTTCGAAAGAATAAATTTAAAAAAAAAGATTTACCCTTTTCAAGTTTTAGATCAAGATTAACTAAATTATTTTCTTTATCATACGTTGATAAACGTTTTGATGTCAAAACAAGAAATCGATCAAGTTGTGTACTCCATATAATATCATGTATTTGTTCATGAGTTAATGTTTTGGTTGATTCTCCTGTTATTTCAATTAATTGTCCATCATTGTTCGAATCAATATTAAATAATCGAAGTCTACCATCATCACTTATAAGTATTGAATTTATTTTTGAAGATAAAGATACATCAAATATGGCATCATAACATGTAGATAATGTATGACGATGTATAAGCTGAGATGATATTAAACTTGATGTTAGAAAATTATCAGCTGATGTAGATAAGATACTACCCATGTCTATATGTTATATGGACGATGAATATTTATGTGTATGGAACGAACGTGTTTAGTTAAAAGAATGGAAGAAAAAAAAAGAAATTCAGTATAATAGATAAAGCAAAGAGGAAAATATAGAATTGTTCACTTTATCTTTTAGTTTAAATTCAATGATTCCAAAAATCTTACAGTTATCATTTTCTATTTAATAAATTAGACATATATTTCATACTTTACAAAATTAACTTCTTTCGTTAAAAAAACAGAATAATATGAAACCACGTGTTTATTCGAATAGTACAGAAAGGTAGACAGTAGTACACAAGAGAGAAAATTGTGTGTGTGTTTTTTTTCTTTCGTTCTGCTTATCACCTCACACATCGTTAGAAGACAAATAGAAATCACGTTTCAAATAGCATAAAGTACTACGACGTATATTTTTTTATTATCATAATATATGACTTATATATATACAAATGAAGATGAAATTGATATTGAACTTAAATGTAGTATATGTAATGAACCATTTCAATCACCAATGAATTGTAAATCATGTGGAAATACGTATTGTCAAGAATGTATTATGCAATGGATGCAACAACAATTATCTTGTCCATCATGTCGACAAATAGGCAATCAATTTTTACCTGTCATTAGTCGAGTTGTATTAAATCAATTAAATCGTTTATTAGTTCAATGTACATTATGTCAACAAATGAATATTCAACGAAGTAATTTTAATGATCATATATCTTGTACATGTCCAAGACAAATAGTTAATTGTATCGATAATTGTGGATGGAAAGGTTGTCGAGAAAATCTTCAAGAACATTTAATAGAATGTCGTCGAAAACAATTGCTTACAGATCATATTTCAAAATACTGGAAAAATATAGCTTTTGTTATTTTAGCCATTCTCTTTTTTTATATAATAAAACCACATGATAATAAAAAATATTAAACACATACATAGTCATTCTTCTCTTTCTTTTAAATAAATTCCCTAGACTGAAAGGATAGGGTTTAGAAACGGGAATTATCGATTCGTCCTGTACAACGAATCAATAAAATAAGACGCTTAAAAACATACGTATTGTAATTTGGTAATTTTAAAAGTTTAATTGTTGTATTAAAACGAGATTAATCATAGCATCATAATTACTTATTACCTATGAAAAGTCTTCTGTCATTTATCAATATAAGTATAAACCTCTTGTCAAATATGAGATAACAATATAGATCGTTGGGATGCTTGAAATTTAATTAATGGACAATATGATGCAATATCATATTATTCACATCGAGCGATGAGTCCAGAACATTTTCATTATCGTTTACCATTTTTTGCTAAAGTTAATTCAGATACAAATGTTACTATAAATAGTGATATGCAAGATATGCTGGTTTTGATTATTGGGCTTTTGATACTTATTGTGCATTTGGACCAAATTGTACAAATATATTTCATTCTATTAACTTTGTGGTGGTGGATGGGAAGGTAGTAGACGAGTATTTAACAATTTTTGTCAAAAAGTTATTAATCGAGGTACGTTTTGTTTCAATAATTCAAAAGAAAAAAAAATACATATATATATTATTTTAGGTTTACAGAATCCATACATGGTTTTAATGGATGGTGATATAGCAAGATGTAAAACTCGTGTTGATGCCATTGGGTTTGATGCACTATCATCGTATGGAATTGGAGGTGGTGGAACTGTAGAAGTAAATGTTTTCTTTTAAATATATTCAAGAATAATAACAATATTTGCTCATAGAGTTCTCCATTTCGTTCATTAGATGGTGGAATTTTGCTATTCAAAGTGGTGGAAAAGTTGTCATACCACTTCCAACTGGTTGGGATCCACGTCCACGATCTGAACATTCTGTACCATGGGTTGATCAAGGTCCAGAACATTTCTTACAACCAACTGCAAAAGAATTACAAAACTTTTTTCAAAGTTCAATACAGTTGACTTGCATAAATAAGAATATTACTGAAACTCAAACAGTCATTGTTTATGCTTGGAATGAAAATAGTGAAAATGGTACATACTATATTAATGCACTTTCAGAAATACTTCCAATGTCGTGTTAAAATACAATTATAAAATCTTATGCACTAAAAAAACATATATCCCTTTTACTTCTTTCAAGTTTAATACTTTTCTATTGTCATATAATGTTTCAAAAAGAAAAAAAAAGACGATAGAATCCGATTTTTGTCTTTTTTTTCTACAAGAATAGAAGGAAAGTAAAACCTCTAACACATTTTCATGACTTCAGTTATATTAGAAAAATTGTCTTGTTCAGCATTGTGTAAAGAAATTTTAAAAATTCAACAAACAACAAAAGAAATTCGACAGCAATTTAAAAATGCTTTTATGAAATATATTATCGAAATGAATAAAATATTTCAACAAATTAGTCAACAATTAAAGAAAGCTCGTATAGAAACGAATACTATGGAGAATGATATAAAATCTTGATTAGAAAAATTCATTTATAGATAAAATCAAACTTTCTCATACATCTATCGATACATTTCATCCAGCTGTTGATGATACTCAAACAAATAATATGAATTATTCTATTACACATGGTTCAACGAATGATGATGCAGCAGTTTGTGGAGAAAAAAGAATATTATTCCGGAATGCATAAATTTCGTTTTCAAATTAAAAAATTAGGTATACCTGAATGGGTGTTTTTTGGTATTATATCAAAACATGCATCTTTAAAATCAAGTTTATATAAAGCTTCAACTGTATATGGTTGGGCAGGTCACCATCATCAATATGATGGTTTTAAATGTGAAATGGATATAAATCATACAGTTGAATTATTTATTGATTATGATCGACATAAAATACGTTTAAAAAATGAATCAGTATCTTTGGTACATGAAATTAATGTTTCTATTATAAAATGTCCACTTCCATGGATACTTTATGTTGGTCTTTATAATGCAGATGATCAAATTCGTCTTCAATTAGCTTAATTTTAATTGACATAATAAAATTAAATTGTCACACTTATTCTTTTTTCACTTTGTCATATACGTCAAAATAGAATATTAAATAAATAAAAGGATAAAACACCTTGAGGATGTGAGTGTGGGTGGATGTGAGTATTTAGATTGTCATATACTTACACCCACACTCTAAACAAAAACTAGGCAGATTTTTAGCAATATCATTTCCATAAACTTTTTTAGAACAAACTTAAAATTGAAAGAAACGATTTAGAAAGCACTAGAAACTTAATTGATAATTTATTTCAATGAGACAATAAGAAATTCCATAAGAAGTTTTATGACAGAAAAAGATTTTATAATAATTATTCACAATGAAACAAGAAAAAGAATCTACGAAGACTTGCAAAAAAGTTAGTTAGCACTTGTCTACCATAAATAACACTTATTGTTAGAATATTACAAGATTATTTGTGAACTGTTTGTGGAATATTTCATTCAATTTTAATAAGATCATTTTATATTACTTCGATAAAAAAAAGTTTTTGATGCCGTTCTTAAGACTGCTTCAAAAAAGGTTGTCCTACTCCTGTATAATACAGGACTAGTACAAAGAAAATAACTAAGTTGTAGGATACGTCGTGCGACGTTCTCTGATTGTGATCACTTTTTTTCTTAAACCTGTCTTTATTTGTAATGCTCAAAAACTCTTAAATTGTTCCTTACTATCTAAGAATACACATTAATAATCTCGATATGAATTAAAAATAAGAGCTTTCAATAAAGATTAAATGTAAATGTGTTAGTCTGCAAAACAGGAAATAAATATTATTGTATATATTTATTGCAAAACAAAAAAAGCAAACAAGTAAAGATATTTACATAAAAATATTCAAAAGATATTTTATTTTATTTTATCTCTGTTTAAGGGTTAAATATTCGAATACACAGGATAATAGGCAGAAAAATCAAATCAGAGATTTTTTTATACAATTATTAATTTTTACTTTTTTCTCATGAACATCGTTTATCAGATGGAACGTTATTATTCGCTTCTTAAAATGTTTTTCATTGTATGATAATAGATGATATTTAATAGTGTTAGAAATATTTTGATTAATAAAAAAACAGAAAATAAAAATACACCAATAGCAGCTATTAATGTATAATAAACATTTGGTTTATCTTCAATAAAAAATTCTCCACAAATAAATGAACATATTATTCTAAATATACGTGATATAAGAAAAAGTTTAATTGGCTTTTCGAAGATCATCGTCATACATATTGTATTCAACAAACAAATAAAAATTAAAAGATGTTGTAATGGTAATAAAGTATCATTATATAATTTTTTAATAGGTAGATTATTTTTCAGAAGATGATTGATAATATAATCAGAATCTATATCAAAGACAGGTAATATACATTTTTGACAAGTTATATCATCTTTGTTAACATCATCTCTATAATAATGTTTTAGGCGTAAAAAATCATTTTTCAATCGATTCATTTGTTCAGTTTCAATTTGTAATTGTTCACGAAAATATTCATGTTTAGAATGAATATCTATCATCATAAAATAAACATTCAAAAATATTCCACAATAAAAAATAATTAAGATAAAACCAATGAATAATATCATGCCATAATTATAGTTCATCAAAAAATCGAGAGGTTGTAGTTGCTACAAATAAATAAGCAATTAACAGAACTTCTTCACTCCTGAAAAATTACATACCATTTGACTAAACCATTTTCTTTTTAATGTACTTTCTAGAATAAGAACCAAGAATTCATTATTTCAATTGAAAATAATTATCTATTATTTACCAAAATTAATTATACTCTGTGTATCTCTTGGTGTTGCTTCAGAGTAAGATGACATTAAGTAAGAAGAATTTTATCTAAAAGTAAAAAACAGTCATTTTATAATCTTAAGTTGTTCATTGTCGTTTACGGCGATCACAGTTAATGATCACCATAACTAAGACTATGAACATCTTCAAGAATATCACTGCAGATGTAACAACAATAAATCCTTCGAAAAAAATCATAACTGAATTAGGCAAAAACATGGATACACATATAAAGAAAGAGTTAATAAATGAGGTGATGCTGATCAATAAATCCAGGTCGAGCAATCCGGCATGGAAACGGCCGGTTCCATGGTATTCCCGTTGAACGGATTCGATGCCTGGATCCATTTGGTTTCATCCTGAACCGATTCTATGGACGAATTCTTGGCATTTTCCGGCAGGTTTCTTGCCGAAAACAGTGTGTTTCCTGACGGTTTTCGCTGGTAATTCATGGAATACTGCTTCTGGAATCATCGAACTGGGATATGAAGATCATTAACACATATATAATAAACATAGTCATTAATGTAATCAGCAGATATTTTGAATTTTTACATTTTCTCATATATATTCTGCCGGTAGTGTCTACAATTAAAAAAAGAAACGTCAATAACTACAAGAAATCTTTCTTGTTTTTATTTTGTCACAGTAAGAGTAAATAAAATTGAAACTTACTAAATGGAAAATTCCACTAACTGGCCACTCTTCATCTCAACGAATATTATCCTTTCTTTTAATATATATTTTATTGTGCCTTTATCAGGTTAACAAGTTGGAGCTACTTTAAATGTTCTAAATCTTGGGTGTGGATGTGGGTGTCGATGAATGTTGGTATTATTTAGTTAATTTATACCCACACCCATATCCTAGTAAGATGACATTGAGCAAGTCGAATTTTATCTAAAACTAAATAAAATGAAGTATAAATTTTCAATGTTTTTATTTTTTAAGAAAAAAACAGTCATTTTGTATTCTCAAAAATTGTTTATTGTCGTTTATGACGATCAGAGTTATTCATCGTCATAATCATGACTATGAACACCTTCAAGAAAAATCATAACTGAATTAGCCAAAAACATAGATAAAGAACTAACTGTATAGGTGATGCTGATCAACAAAGGTCCACCGAAAATCACAAACACCATTATAATATTCAAGAATGCAAGAATATTGTATACATTTCTCGTTTTTTTTATACCAGGTCGAACAATCCGGCACGGAAACGGTTGGTTCCATGGTATTCCGGAGATCCTATGGAAGCACTATTCCTGTTGAATGGATCCGGTCACTGGAACCGATTCCAGGGTCAAGTTCTTGACATTTTTCGGCAGGTTTCCTATCAAAAACGGTGAGTTTCCTGAGGTTTTTCGCCGAAAATTCATAAGATACTGCTTCAGGATTCATCGATTTGAGCTGTTAAGATTCTCTTGTGATAATTTATCCGGAAGTTGTTGAGAATCAGATTATTGAATATAACTGCCGCATATGAATATCATTAAAACATATATAATTTATAAATGATTGAGCATAAAACTGCTACAAAGAACAATATACATTTTTAAACAAAAAAAAAAACAACCTTTATTCGAGCTTTCGATAAGAACTCTTATCATCCTCAGGAACGTAGGAAAAGAGGAGAAACACCATGTATATAATAAACAGCTGTTAAAGGAAAAAAAAGAACAACGACATGAAACAGTATGAATAATTCTAATTATTTATGTTGTTCATAGAACTTATTATGGGTCCTAAAAATGCCCGAAGACAAACGTTGTGAGAAAATGTTAAGTTTGAATTTCACATTATTTAAAGCTTTGTCATTCATTTGATGTGTAAATAAAATTTCTTTAATGATAAACATTTGAAGATTTTAAGGGCAAAATTCGAAATAAAAACTGAAAAGTGATAGCGGTTTGTACTAGCATTTTATAAATAAAATAAAAAATATTAAATCTTTATTTATTTATTTATTTAGATGAATAAGTTTCGAAGTCTCGGTGAGATTATATACCATTATCACGAACAAGTTTTGTGTATAGATAACACACGAAAAAATGGATTTATCATAAAATAACTTTGTGTAAATGTATTGAGCTCGAAATTAATTTTTTTAGCATAAAAATATATTAAACAATGTTACAACTGTCTAACTAAACATCTTTTTATTCAGTAACTTTTACAAAGTCAGTTATCTAAGACTGATGAACCTTCTGTTTATATATATATACATATATATTTTATTCTTATATAGAAAAAAGATATTACTCTTTAATAGGAAAGAGCAAGGCACATCTTTCTGTGAATGTTTTCAAAAGTTTTTATTAGTGAGATTTATTTCATGTGCGTAATTCGTCATGCACAGATATTTTCTGAATTACGTCATATAGTATATGATCTTTTTTCTTTTCTCCCACATACGTCACTTGTCAAGAGTGTAGATGCATATGAATTCTCTTCTTTACACTCTTTTATTGTCACTCGGTTTTTTAGAACTATTCTTTTTCATCTAGCATTTCACAATGAGACTTTTCTCTAATAGATTTAGAATACAAGTGATATACAGAAAAAAAACATAGTTTAGAAATTATATTCTTCATATTTTTTTTATAAAAATTGTTCTGACGTCTATAGGCGTCGATAAAAGTTAAAGGGTTAACAATCTTATATAAAACGACATTTCTAGGAAAATAAATTAAAGTAAACTGCATCCATTTTATTCACCCGTTATTATCACGCATACTCATCCTGCACGATTTATATAAAGAATATTTTTCTTGCATTGTGACTCTCCTTAGTCATAATTACGCACATTTCTTTTGACATGACTTCATGATGATTCGTCGTTGGAAAAATAATGATGCCTGGCGTTTATAAATCTTTCTTTTACTTGATGATCTCATGCGTGTTCGTTTATTTAAATGATAAAAAAAAGTCGAGAAAAACAAACAAAGATTTGCGAAGTTAGATAAAGAAAAGAATTAGTATATTCAAGTTGTATATAGAATAAAAAAGAAATATAAACATTGAAAAAGTCTCGAACAAAATAAAATGGATTCCACTATACCGACACCAGTGATGTAAGTTTAAAAATACCATCAACATTAAAATGTTTGCTTAACTTTTTATATAGTATCTTTGCCATTATATTCGGTATTCTTATTGTTTTGTCAGTGATTTATAGTTGTTGTCGTCATATTGTGGTTCGAGACAGATTGAGAGGTAAGTTTTATTTTATTTAAAATCATGAATAAAAATATACTAACGATAATCTTCTAGCCCATGGTATAGATCCCGATCTGGCTCAAGCTGGAGTTCCCGTTGTCATTGTCTGTCCGCATCAACAAAAGATAAATCCGCCATATACGTCTGCTCCTCCACCTTATTACTGAAATCAAATCAGTAAAAATTTTCCAAAAACAATGGTACTTTTATTAAATATTGTTACTCTAAAAGATATGTTGACATATTTTTCTTTTTATTGGAAATAAATTTAGTGTTGTGATTACTTATCAGTTAGTCTTTTCTAACTTTTTATTAGATAAATATGGTTCACATCATTTTTTAATTCGTTACATTCTTGAGGGTGTGGGTGATTGTATTGAATTAATTCACACCCACACCTACTCATAATACGAAAAGTTTATGAAACATTGTTTCAAATATTATAATAGGACGGAAATTTATTGAATCTATCGTAAAGTTCTTCTTCAACTTCAAGACGAAGTATACTCGATTGTTTTAATTCAGATAATCCAGCTACTTCTTTATTATCCCGATTAATTTTTGTTCATCATTTGAATATTGATCAAATTCATACATTTTATTCATTTATCGATTTCTTTACTTGGAAAATAAACTGTCTAGTACATCTTTATTTTACTGAACATGTGACTATTTTAGAATAAATTTATTTAAGACACATATGTAAAAACACCTGATATTTGTTTATTAATTTATCTTCTCAGTTGGAAAATAAGTTTTTTTTGATGTAATCACATGTTCATCAAATTGAAAATTTATATTTCCTAGAAGATTGGTTGTGACGTAAATAGGCTTTTTGCACTTTTTCTAATTAATTTTCTTTGTTTTTGCTCGACTCTTTTATTTTATTATTTCTTCATTCTCATTATAAACTTGAGTGCATTTTTGTTAATAAGAAAATTTTAATTATTTACTTTGTTGTATGTAAACATATTTTAATATCAAATTTCGCTGCATTGATACTTGGTTTCTGTGTTAAGCATAAGGTGAATACACATCATCAAAAAAAAGAAGTTTATGTATGAAAATCTTATTATTTTATTTATAACAAGATTTTGACATGTTAAAATCATTGTGAACGACCTTGCATTATTTTGTCTTTTAGAATGTATTTCACTATAATCAAACTATACTTTGGTGTATTCTTCGTTTTCTCTTGCATACTAACACCGATGATGCATGGTCAGAGTAGTTCTCTTGGTTGGCAATCATCGATAAATTTATCTCCTCTTGGCTTTCAGTTCTTACCTATCAATTATCAAGCACTTTTTTTGTCTCAAATCAATACTATATCATTTATTTCTTGTGCTCAAGCATGTCATTCAAATGGCAATTGTCGTATATTTGATTTTGATGATCAATCACTTTTATGTCGTCTTTCTGAAGGTAATATAATAACTATGGGTTCAATAGTTGCTTCGTCATCAGCTCAATCTCGTGTTGGTTCAAAAATATATTATGCAGAACAGTTTAATAATCTTGATCAATCATGTTCATTATGTGAAGGAAGTCGATATATGAGATGTATTAATAATACATGTCAATGTGAAGTACATACATATTTTGATGGATCAATATGTCAAAGTCAAAAACTACTTGGAGATGTATGTGTTAATAGTACAGAATGCCGAAGTGATCTAAATTATACATGTTTACCACGTCAACAATGTGGTCGTAAGTATTATTAATATGAATTTTAACTTATGACACTTATATGATTAGGAAAAGAATGATCGATATGTTTTTATCTTATAGCACCATCGATCCAAGTTGGAACGATTGTTGCCGGTAATGCTAATGGTACGTCAGGAAATGCTTTAACTACACTTAACTTTCCAGCAGCAATTACAATTGGAATTGATAATTCAGTTTATGTATCTGAATATCACAACAATAGAGTCTTACAATTCCAAGAAGGATCTTTAACGGGTTCACTCGTAGCTGGAACGGGAGTCGCAGGTTCTAGCACCAATCAATTAAATGGACCTACAGGTGTATATGTTGATACATCGTTAAATATCTATGTGACAGATAGTGTTAACTATCGAATAATGTTTTGGCAAAAGAATTCGTCATTTGGTGTTCGAGTGGCAGGAACTGGTTCGTCTGGAAATACACTAAGTACTTTTGGTCTTGCAGCAGGATTATTTGTAGATTCACAAAAAAATATTTATCTTTGTGACAAATATAACAATCGCGTAATGAGATTCTCACCTAATATCACGAATGCCATAATTGTCGGTGGCACCGGTATTGCTGGTAGTGGCATCCAACAGCTCAATGCACCAATTAGTCTTTACTTTGATGAATTAAATTCCTATCTTTATGTTTCTGATTCTAACAATCATAGGATTCAACGATACCATGTTGGTGTTTCAATAAACGGAACTACTGTTGCCGGAGGAAATGGTCAAGGGTCTGGAAGCAATCAGTTGAATACACCATATTCATTATGGATTTCAACAATAAATAATTATATTTATATTACGGATACTGGAAACAACCGTGTGCAACGATGGAGTTTTGGAGCAACATATGGACTGACCATTATTGGTAATGGTGCAATAATTAGAAATGATTCAACATCGTTACAAGGAAATGCGGATATTAGGCTAAGCATGAATGGTAGTGATCTATTTGTAAGTGAAGTGATGCAAAATAGAATTTGGCGTTTCCAACTCATTTAATATATATGCTCAAAATTATTATATACCTATGAATAAAAACATACATATAAACGTTGTCTTTTCTTGAAATATTTTATTTAATCATGTATTTATTATATATTTTAAAAAATCCTTGCTTATTTACACTTGAATAAAGTATTTTAATTCTATATTTTATATCATTCTGAATACTACACATCAGCAAATCTATATTATTAAACCATATTGAGGATGTGGGTGTATATCCATATAACGGGCTACTACTTAATCAACTAAGATCTTATGAAAATCATTTAGTTTCATTATCTGTCATCATGAATGACTAAAAGCATATGTTATCAATAAAGAAACTTAAATATAACATTCTTCACTGACTCTCATAGAAGTGTTATGATTCACATCATAGTATAAGTATATTAAACAGTTGATCATCGTAGTTACGAAGAGAAAAAAATAAGAAATTCATTAAACATTTTTTTTTACATTTTAGAACGACAATATCACAAGTCACTTGAGATGTTTTTCCATTTATATCATTTCAATGAATTTACATTAATTTAATAAATAAGAAAAAACAATTTTCCACCTGAGATCTTCATATAATGCATATTTTCTATTTTTATTTCAACTCGTTTTTTGAGAACCTTTTAAAAATGAGAAAACAATCATACTAATGCATTCTCTTGTATATTTAAGCAAAATTTAACATGATATTTGTCCTAGTTGAAAGATTAGCATTTATCAAAATAATCTTTCATTCAATTATTCTAAAGTCTTATTATAGAAATGTAAAATATTTAAAAGATTGAATCTAATGATTCTATGATATTCTTATAAAACATTTTATATGTAATGTCAAATTAGAAATCAATTTAAACAAGTCTCATCTTCAGATAATATGATGATATTTTTGAAGAAATATAAATTGATATAAATGTTCGTATTTTTTCTTGTATAATATGTTTTATAAATAAACTATTTACTTTACATCTCAATTTTGACATGTAAATCATGAAGTAGAATACCAAAAAAAGAAAAAACCAATTTCAGATCATTAATCGAAAAGATCTTTCTATTTTATTTTTCTTCTCTCTCAATTACTCGATATTTCTCTTCCCTTCGTGTCAGTTAGTTTTCAATCTTTTTCTATTTGATTCAACTTTTAAAAGGGGTAACGTAACAAACGAAAGATGAATCTACGATATTGATATTTGTAGGGTGTGAATGAATGTTGGTATTATTCAGTTAATCCGAACCCACACTACCCCACACTGATACCTCCACTCACACTCAACACATCCACATCCACACCCTCTTTTTCATTAAAAAAATCAACAATTCACACAAGTTGCTGGATTTATTCAAGAAAAAATAAAGCAGTGCACATGAAAATCATGAATAATTCAGTTATCATTCTATTTGTCCTTTTAATCTTCTTCCTTATGTATTTCTTTATGATATTTTTTGTACTTTTTCTCTACCACTATCAATGATTGAATGTCATCCTCATTAATAGTATCTCGGAGCCATGTATAAAATTTCTTTTTCCAATCTGCAGCATCTGGTGATTCGTCATCGGTCATGCCGTCGCTTACGTGAACTTCACATAGGCGAAAAGACAGTCCGATGCGATGTGACTGAGTACTTGACTTCAAATCTTGACGACATGCGCGACACGTCAATAAATATAAAAGAACTCGTCCTATTGTTTTCAATTGAAGATGAAAAATTTCATAATCGAAGAAGAGTTCGTGCAACATCTTATTCCGTTGAAGTGCCGCCTGTATTTTCAATGTTGGAATTTCTCCCACAGCCAAACCTGCATGAATATATTGAATGAAGTAGAAAAATATTGAAAGTATGAACTTACCAATCAACATATTTGTAATAAGAATAGTTAGAATAATTTCGGTAAGAATGAAAACGAAATAAATGACAGGATAGTACATAACACCAGTCGGCGGATTATAAAGTCGACTTTCATATCCTGAATCGAATAGACTCAATGTTGTGCGAAACAATGCTTCAAATGGGGTCGCATAAACAGTTTCATATTGTAATAGCATGTAATAAGTGAAACCAAAACCACAGAAAAGTACCATTAAAAGAGGTATTGCTCGAAGAAATTTTAAAAGAATTACTTCGAGCATAACAACATATAGACCGATATCCATCCAAGGAATATAACGCATATATGAGAGCAATACTAGCCAAGAAAATAGAAGACCAATTGAGCCCTACAAAGAGTAGATGATATCGAAGTTAAATATACGAAAATATCTCATCAAATAGATATTTAAAGATATGAAACTGGAATCGCAGTTTTTCCTAAGCTTCAACTGATTATAGATATAATAATGATATAAATATTTGAAAGATCATTGTTTCTGAGTTTGCTCATAGAAAACTATTCCATGACCGTTTTAAACCATTCAAAATATAGTACTTACCAGTTCCCATTGAATTGGACATCGAAAGTTCAGGGATTTTTGCCATGAATCACCGTCTTTGATACACACGTATACTAATATTAGAGCAAGCCCTTCTGTATAGTATGCCATTTTACGAATAAAACGTGGGAACGAAACTAATATGAAAAGTACATTTTTAATCGCAAATAAAATTAATAAAACATCGAGCGTCAATATATATCTTTGTTGATTTGTCGTCTTTCGTGCATCAGTATTTCCTGATTCAATCAAATAAATTCCTACTCGTCGACAGACGTCACTATTGAATCCATAATCCCACTCGATGTTTTGGCCTGAAGTATTTCCAGATGAATTATAGAGATCATAGTAATACTGTGGATGAATTATTTGAAGAACAACAACAGTATACAAAGCCATAAACATAATATAGCTAAGAAAGAATAAGGTAAGCACCCAGACACTAAATCGCCGAAATTTCGCTTTGCGTAATGCCACACACAATGGGTGTGACATTAATTTTTCTTGATTACATTGTGACATCAGCATCAAAGGATGGTTACGAAGTATTTTGTATGCAATTGGTGAATATGGATGAGGATGCCCAGGTAAATTTACTTTATTTAACATAGAATTAATCCACCTTCCAGATTTTGATCCGGACTTGTCAGCATAGTCATCTAGAAAAGAATAGATAATCAATACTTTTCGAAATTTTATAAGAGTAAGATGCATGAATGCGTTTTAGAATACCCAATACAATTAAGTTATCTTAACTAAATCTCAATTGATATTCTAACAAAATCGTCTCTTTCGTCTGTCGTTTGAATACTAGAATAGTCATGCTGAAAATTCATGCCTTCAGTTGGAATACGAGAGGACAAATAACTTTACAATCAAGAGATATTTACCAAATTGCCAACCACAAATATTGTAATGATCATCAATAAACGTGTAGTCATATTTAATTAAATGTTTCGGTTGATCAGCATCTCCAGTAATTGTTGTAAAATGTTTATCAATAAGTTCATGGGCGATTTCCGGCATAGATATGATCAACCGTCGCATAGGCGTAATCGCTACACCATTGTCTTCATATTGAACACTTTTCATTAAAATACGCCATTCGGAATATTTCAATAAACGTTTGACAATTTTAGGATGGTGTCTTGCGATGGCGATATCAAGACAATTATAACCTTTGGCTGTTTTGATTGTTGGATCGGCGTGCGTATAATCAAGTAGATACTGTACAACGTCAACAAAGCCCCCTTCGCAAGCTCCATACAATGGAGTCTGTCGATTAGCTCCATAAACATCAACTGAAATTTGATGCTCAGTAACAAGATATTGAACAATCTCCAGATTACCTACATATAAATTAGAATAAAGACGAAGCTTCACTAATGATATGAACACAAAAACATTGATGTAGAAGAAAAGAGACCCGACATAGCGCAATCCGTGTTTACGTCAATTGAAGTTTCTGTCAAAATTTCGTCGCAGTAAAACTGTAGTAATAGCCTACAATGTCTAAGGATTCTTTGAATCGTTCATTTTTCGATCAAACGAAGCATTACTTTCCTGTTTGTCGACTAGTGATAGGAACTACTATAAAAAGATGTCAGTATGTAAATTTGTTAGAAGTGTTTAGCAAATAGAAAGATAATGTTTTTGTATATCTGATACCATGAGCCTGCAGGTTTACTAAATGTTCCTGAACCTTATAAGATTTTTCTAACGGCTCTTTTTAGTTAATTTTCTATAAGTTTTATATTTACCGTTATAACACGCTATGTGTAAGCATGTCTGTCGATTTTCATCTATTAATCGATCAAGTGTTCGTTTCCATTCGCCCGGCTTAGCTTGTCTTGGCAATAATAGTTTTTCCATAAATGACTTTCGATTATATTTTGCACATTCAAACAATGGTGTTTGTCCGAGCCGATTCCGTGGTTCGATTATTCCATACATACAATTTTCTTTCTCACTCTCTAGATTAGAACATTTCAGCTTTCTGCCGTGGTCTAATAAACGTTCAAAAATTTCTTCGTTCTTCATTCTAGCAGCAAGATGAAGTGGAGTATTTTTATCAACGTCACCTGCTTGAAGTAACTTCTCAACATAATCAGGATCGCGTTCGAGTTTGAGTTCGAGTATAGTTTCACAAATTTCCAAATATTTACGATTCCTATCGATCGCACTATATATAATACAATGATTGAAATAAAACTAACTCGCATTCAAATACATACGTGCTTTTTTCCTTTTCGTTTTCGGGAGGTGATAATGTCGATCCGCTTTGTTCAACACAAATATGTAATACATTCATTTTTCTACTATTCTTCGTTGATTGACGGACATAGTCTTCCCAATTCTTGACGTTGTTAATGATATGCTGAATAAATGCATTGTTGCCATAATGGGCTGCAATGTGCAACGGGGTGTAACCTTCAATATTTGATTGTTTCCAGGCATTCGGATTATATTCAGTACTTATTTTATGTGAAATATTATCGCGTTGCTGATCTTTATCATTATCATCCACTGCAGTGTAAACTTCTCGATTATTGTTGAATTTAGCAGCAAGATGTAGTAAATATTTCTTTGTATCTTTTCCCTGCAAACATACATAATAATATTAAAATTGATAATAATATTTTGCACTTTGTATAAATATCCTCTCCCAAGTGTTTGCTCACGAAATACTGATAATGCAAATGCATGGTTAATAACGACTATCTCCAGTACTTAATCATTGTTTATTGATGTGTGTATCTGTAGATAGATCATCAAAGCTAAACAGCATATCAGATTCTTAAACCTTTAAAAATATTTTCTCTACAGATCTTCATTAGTTAATGGTTGAAAAATCAAAATATTTCGTTTTATTACTCATATTCAGTAGATCAATGTAATTAAATGGCTAATCTGATAAAATTCTCTTAGAATGACCGATCTCTTGGTTTTTTTTAAGACAATCTTATCATGAATGATTCTCATTCCTGTTTACCTTGAAAGAGCACGATTCGTGTTTGTGATAAATTGTATCAAAAATCTTTTTATTGTTTGAACGAATGCCATATTCTAGTTCAATACTGCAAGAATTAAGTTCTTGTGAACATTCGTACTGTTTGAGAAGCTCCTCAACTGTTTGCACGAAAGATCGTTGTGCGGCAATACAAACAGCTGTTAAATTATCGGTATTCTTCTGAAGAACAAATTGACTATCCGAGCATTTTGTATTTTCAAATAAATATTTTAACATTTCACAGCATTCTTTATCATCTTCAGCCGAAAAACAAACAAAATGAAGAACCGTTGCATTAAGTGTAGTCTTAACCTGAAAAAGATAAAAGAATATGGCTTGCCTCCATATAATATGTAAAAACTATACTTTAACATCCGCTCCAAAATCAATTAGTCGTTTCATGTAATCCCATCGTCGATGCAAAATTGCATGATGAAGCTATAAAATAAGTAAGACAATATTTTCTATACGAGAGACTTTTGCGTACGTACAGCTGTTCGATATTCATCGTCATGTTCATTAATTGCTTCCGCGTTACCAGTGGATATTTTTTTTAAAAGATATTCGATCAGTTCCCGTGCTTTGGTCTGATTGGTACTTGGAGATGCATTAGGTTGACTTGATGAGACATGATTTTCTATTGAAGACTCCCAAATAGATCCTACTCGGGCTGCCAAAATAAGTACTGTATCATAATCAACCGTACGAATATTGATACCTACGTATAATAGGCAGCAAATTCAATGTATGCATCATTACCACAAAAACCTTTTCTTGTAAATGTGAGTGTAAGTATGAAAGAAGCTTTTGGCGAGCTCATAAAGTGTGATCAAAAGTAATTCAAGATGTTCAGTACTTTCTGATAGTAGAAGGTAGTTGGATCCCTTCCATTTTTTCAATTCGATAGTCAAATGTAGGATGGACGGATGTAGATAAAAGAGAAAACACTGTACTCTCAGCCTAACCAGATTACTAGATTTCACACTTAGATAACTAGCAGATCAAAAGGATGCACATCGAATTGTATCAGAAAAAAATCGTTCAAAACGTGCTTGCTTACCGCAGCCAAAGTTCTCGAAAAGCTTTTTAAACATAAACTGATTATTATTCAAGACGGCGTGATGAATAGGATAAAGTAAGTTTTCATCGCATTGTTGAAAAAATTTTCGTTTGCTTGTATGCGTCGATTGAGTACAAGAATAAGCATGCTGATCGTTGAAATAATCATCTAATTTGTCTTCAAACGTTGTCCAGTCAGTTTCTTTTATTTGTGGAGTCCGAATAATCTATGTTATAAACAATTTTACATCAGAGTCACAGTTGTATAGAAAAAATATGTAAGTGTGAACCAACCTCTATTAATTCATCAAACAACTCGGATTTACGAGATCGATTGCCTGGTTGAGGATTGATGATGTACAATTCATTTTGTTGCTCATCATTAGTTTTCAAGTTTATTTCCTTCGTCCCGAGATTTTCTAATGTTTCTGTTGATGAAAAGACGCTGGAATTCTCTCCATTAGAATGAAAGGGTTCAACCGGTGTCATTTGAATAGACGTTGAGTTAGCTTCCATCGTGAATACTTATATTGAATGCTTTTTTAAAATGATATAATACGATCAACGTAAAAGCTCAAAAGAGATCAAAATCAAAGCAATATATACTTCTATCAAAAAAAAGGAATAAAGAAATGATGCTGAAACACTTGAGTTGCCGTTTACAGGCAACCGATACTGTTATGATATGGTTTTTTTGCATTGAAAATGGTAAACAATAGGAGAGAGAGAATGTCGTGGGGAGGGACCCAAATTGTCGTCGGCCAAACTGGAGTCCATTAGTCCATATTCTACCTATCTTTTATATATAGATAATTTCAAGAATCAAGACATATAACGAGCTTCTATCTGACTTTGATCGTATAGATGTTCGTTTTCTGGACTGGTCCTATCAGTTGCCGCTTCGTTAAAACTAATTAATTGATTAATTGATGAGAAACTAATTAAAAGAACTTTCAACTGAATGGCAGAAATATTCAAGATTTCTAGGTGGACTTCATGATTCGCGGAAGTAATGAACGAGCATTAATAAACAACTTCTGAATGCTCTTTTAGTTTTCCGAGTATATTAAGGGATGATTGTCGCAACCTTTTGGAGTCTATACGGAGGAGATTTTCACTATACTTCTCATGACATATCTGTGAATGATTGTTATAACTTTTCGAGGCCTGTGTAAGATTGAAACCTAGTTTTAGTACAGTCTTGAGTTTTAGTCTTAACTAAATCGAATAGTATAAGAAAGTTGTCTCGAATACGATGCAACTTTTTGCATACTTTCGTTTGTTTTATCCGTTGCAGAGAAATTGATCATAGCTGATAGAGTTAGTGCAGTGAAGTCCTGTTACATTTTCTAGTAAGCTAGTTCTTGATTTTGCTAGATATATATCACATCGGAGAGGTTTTAAAGAATAAATCTTTGGTAGATGACAGACATACTCAAGATTTAGTGGATGACAAAAAAACGTGCGCGAGAGAAAGGTGAAAGAATATTGTGCGAATAGTATAGTGGCTAAAAGCATCTACATGCCACTCAATTATTCACTTTTTACATACTTATCGAAGTATTCGCCTGTTCAACCTTTCTATTACCATTCCACTTAACGTAGACTGTAACTGTTGAAGTATTTGATTATCTAACTTTTCGACTTTTCTAGTGATCAGATTTACAAAGTTTTAGTGTAATTATTAGAATTTGAAACTAATATCATAGTCTGTGAAGTTCCTGTTGTAGTTATTTATTGTGTTTATGAAATTATTCCTTTCATCATAACGTTACGTGATATAGTCAAGGGACTGTTGCCTTCACACTCTCTCTTATGCTAAATTGTAAACTCTACAAAATACTTAATGTGGTAAAGTAGATTATTTCCTTTATACTAATATTAAGGTATATGAAGATGAGATTGTTTGGCTAACCCTTACTATTACAACTAATTGAAAGCTCTACTTAATCGATAAGTACTTGAATTCGTCTTCGAACTTTACATCTATCTATGGAAAGACCAAAACAATAGCACCACGCTTACTACTTACTATTGAGTTATGAAACAAGCCCTTTCTCTTTTTACGAGAGTGACAGTAGTTTCTCTGAAAAAGAAAATGAAACTATGGGAGCAAAAAGTATTCCTGCCAATATTGAGAATATAAGAACGACGATAGACTACTTTTTCCGGGAAAGAGTCTGAGAGCAATATATATAATTAATTTTTTTTTCTGAAAAATAATTTAACAATGAGAGCAAAAAGTATTGCTTCCGATATCGAGAATAGAAGAACGATGGTAGACAAGTTTTTTTTTGCATAAAAGACTGAAGTAAAAAGAAATACGTTTTTTTCAGGAAGGAGAGTATAAGAATGAGAGCAAGAAAAATACGTCTACCTATAAGAATGCAGGAATGATGATAGACAGGTTTTTTTCCGGGAAAGAGTCTGTGAGAATGGGAGTAAATAAGTTTTTTTTTTGAAAGTAAAATGCAGAAATGAGCATAAAAAAATCTTCCAACAAGAACAATATAATTATGATGATGAGCAATTTTTTTCTGGGATGAACCCATCTTGAGGGTGTGGGTAATGAATGAGAAGAATACACACACCCACACCCCCAAGATGGCTTGGGATTTTTTTTATAAAAAGACCACAAAAACCTAAACCTTTTCCTTTCGTGGAAAACACTATTTTGAATGAATTAGATTACCAAAGAAATAGTAGACAAAAGTATCTTTGGAGCATGAATTTATTTATATACTTTGTTTGAAATTCGTCTAATATTTTTTGTTAAATCAATACTTTCATATGCAGACTTACTGGCCGTGTTTTTTTCTGTACACTGAAAAATAATTCAAGTAAATTAATAAAATGTTTGTAAATAAAACGCCTGTATTGATTAGACTTTTGATAGAATATCAATTATGCCCCAAGAATACCTAACCAATAATGATCAACTAAGTATTTATAAGGGTGTGGATGTGGGTGAGGATAAAGAAAAAAACAACAGTAATACTCGCATCCATGCACCGTACTCATACCGACACCCACTCTAGATTTTTATGCCGCTTTGGAAAAAAAGGATGGTGTAGGTGTGTTCTTATAAACATCAGATTAAAGCCGACATCCATACTCTCATTACTATTATTTTATGAAAATATTTTCTATTATAATTTCATTTTTAGATAAACAGAAATATATTTTAGTTACTTTGTCTTGTCTGAGTTAGTCCTGTTAAACTTTTATTTGAAAAAAAAGGTTGAAAAATACTATTGAATAATGAGTAAATAAAATGTTGATCAAGTTACTAACATGAAATACGAATAACCTTTATGAATATGTTAGAATATGTCTTAAGAATGGTTTCTTTGCGTTGAAGAAAGTAATTGAGATGTGTGTTCCCAAACTTTTTCTATCATATCTGGTTGTGCTGGTGTTTTCTTTAGCACAGTTTCACCTTTACGATCGACATATCTGCAACCTTTATCCGTTCCAAGTATTCCATGTATCATATATTCAGCACAATCTTCTGGACTGGTACCAACACCTATTGCCATGAGACCTGCCATGAGACCTTTCGCTGGCAATCGACTCCAGAATGGTAAATTATCAGCTATTTGTGTTCGAACTGCACCTGGACCTGCATGTGTAAATGTGACATTTGTGTTTTCTGGTTGTGACGCAAAATGCTGTATAACAAGATCGGTAAATGTTGTTGCATGTGTGGCAGCCGCCATAAGGGAATATGTATTTTCAAGAGCCATATCATTCCAATTGACCTTTGATGGATTACCATTAACACTATCCAAAACAAACAGAACTTTACCACCGATTTGCGATGATCGAAGTAATGGCAGAAGTTCTTGTACGAATAATACTCGGCCATAGTAATGTAAAGCTAGTTTATTATCAATATTTTCTGTCGTTGGTGTACGGCCAGCCATTGACAATATACCTTGTGTTAAAATCAGCATATCCACTGCATCAATTTTTTGTGTAACAGTTCGAATTTCAGACATAAGCGATGCATCGGCACGTAGAAACTTTGAATTTGAACCTAATTGTGGTAATATAGAATTAGCAGCAGATTCGTTTCGTCCGATAATAGTGATGTTGGCAGATGGGCAATGCTGACCAATTGAAAGGGCAATTGCTCGACCAATACCTGATGTACCACCAACAACGACAACATTTAGTGGTGATTTTAAAGAAGATAAGATACGCGCATTAGAAGCAGCAACTGTACGTACTACTGAGCACATATTAATGTTTAATTTTTTTTGAGAGAAATTTATAATAAGAAGTTAAGATTTAATGATTATATCTAAAAAACATTTTACATTGTATTAAAAAGATAATGATAATATAAATGTTTATTAATACAAAACTACAATTGATCTAGTTTGCTTCATGAAATAGTTATACAGATAGTTAGTCTTTGCATGTGACGACACATTTCTATTTTATGCCTACGATTCGACATAAATGATAAAAGATAAGCACATCAGATTGTAGTACAAATACTATGTGTCATTATACTATATTATTGCGCCCTCTATCGAACGAAATATATTACTCATTTAATTAAATATTTTTAAAGACAATTATATCTTATATATCTTTGAAATAGTCATTGTAAAATAAAATTCATTTTTAATTTTTTTCTCTCGTATGATTGATGGATCAAAAAAATACTTGACATCTTCGTTATCAAAAACTGTTAGTAAATATATATGTATTTCTTTTCATACATTTTATTTCAATCAATTGAGTATAAAAATGAGATTAATTATTATAGTAAAGAGCACGAAAGAAAAACGTAACATTTTGGTTAAAATAAATAAAACTTATTATTAACTTGTACCCATAATATAACTGCATCAACAGAGATGACTCATCACCTTCTTAATACTTAAAAAATTTAACACAAATTCATTCTTCTTATACTAAACATTCTGTGGATCTTTAGACAAACTAACCTTAGATAATGGGTTGACAGCATAGACAGAAGTCACTTACTTTATATCACAACTTATATTATTATGCTTTGTCATTCATATAAAGAGAGAAATTATATTATTTTTCCTTTCCTCTAAATGACTAAGCACATTTACTGTTCTTGGAAGAACGGAAAAAGAAAAAAAAATATAGAAAGGCCCGGAGATGAAAGATATATTCGATTTTTTTTGTTTCTATGCTACGGTGCAGAACAGACAAAGATAAGAATATCAATAGATCTAGGGTGTGGGTATGGATACTGTATTCACATAGTACCCACACCCTCAAGAATTCGTTTAACGATAATCAATTAAAATTTATAATTTATTTTTTCAAGATTAATTAAAACTTGTATATGATAATAAAAGACATGTTTGAGTGGTTTCACAGTTCATTTGTATGTGACAAGATATTCTGGTAAAATTTGTAGATTTGAGAAAACTACATAGATCTCGGATCCAGCGGTAGTTGAATCGAACATCCACGGATAGGTTTCCATAATTGAATGATTCCGGCGTGTTCCACCGATGAGAACATGACATACAAGCATTGTTCGTTCTCCACCACTTGGTAAATCAGGTAAAGCATAGATGTGACTACGTTTTGGATCTGTCGAGAAGTAAAATCCGTGACCGTATTTGGTTCCTAAAACATAAAATATGTTAATAAAACTCTTTTCTGGCTAATTTTTTAACAGTTTTTCCTTCGTATTACCATGTATGCTAATTTGATCACGGTGAAATCCTTGTCGAAGAATATCTTGTGCTGTTTCGCGTAGGCAGCCATGAAAAAGAATCCGTTCAGATCTATTATGACCGATTCGGTTACAAATAACCTCCTTCTGTTCTTCATATTTGGTGAGCCATTTTTTATTATTAATCTGTTCAACACGAATGATCTGATATGAACTATTACTAAAATAATTAGCAATATTGCGAAACTTATCGCTCTGTTGTTCGACAAGTTCTAATTGGCTTGATCCTGGATACCAGTTTTCATTGGAACAGATAGATACGCGTTGACTTCCATCGCGAATCATCTCCTCTGATGGACTATGAAAATCGTCTCGAATTTCAATAAGACGAGTGTATATTTCATCTGGCGATGTGGTGCTGTCAAGAATGATATGTTGTTGTGTAGATAGAAGGCAAATCAACACAGGGAATTCACCAAGAGGTATTGCAGCTACCATCGCGGCTGCACTGGAACCAATATATCGAAGAAGCATCCATAGCAACCTATTATATAAAAAAATAAAATAAATTCTATCAATATCTAAAGATAAGGTATCATTGGAAAGGTTTGAGCTCAATATTCAGTAATATATTATTCTTATTTTCTGTTATCAATTTCTGATATATTCGAGACATTTCGTTCCTATGTTATAAAAGTCAATTACCGTTGATAGTTGGCATCTTTTGAGCAATCCCATGCCCAGACAATATAGCTCTCTGCTAGATAGTTGATGATAAATTCGTTACAGAGCACGTTTTTACAGAAACAATGTATAGCTGCTGTTTCAGTTCGATGTAGATAAATCAACAATGGACGTGACTAGAAAATTCAATTATATTAAATTAGTTTGTAATATAATAATGATAGAAAAGGATTACCTCATTCGAATTGAATATTGATTGATCCATGGCCTCATTCAGTGGACCCAAGTAAAGCGCCGGTCCTGATGATGGATACAATTCAGTGAAAATTCGTGGAAATTGTTCCATTGCTTGTTGAATTTCTATCGCTGAAACGTCTTGTGCAAGAGGTAATTCGGGCACTATAACGACACATTACAAATCAGATTAAATGTGATAGTATTACTTACTCAGACAGCGATTGGGTCGAGAGAATACATTATCATTAGCTTCAAGCTATGAAAAAAAGTACAAAAAAAGTATTAAAAATGATAGTTGAGTAAAGAGAGAGTTATCAAGAAGACTTCACTTACTTCATCATCGATTTCTTTCGAATTGGACATGCTTGATATTTTTATTTGTAAATGTTGTAAGACGAGCACTGAATTTCCAACTATTTTTTATACTTCGTTATCGCAACGCACTTTTTTATGATCTGTTGTTTGAATTAAAATACTATAAAACACAAAAATCGAGATCTTTATATACGGAAGAAGAACGGAAAGAAAAAGAACAATAACGTCGCGAATGTGGTAGAAGAATTCTTTCATTCTTTTCTTTACTCTTACTTGAAAATTACCAATATAACTTGGAAGAAACTGAGTCACATTTATTTATTGGGTTTTTTCTAACCAGCAATATTTTGTATCCCGGAAAAATAATATTTAGTTATAAGAAATCAATTTATTTTTGTCGGATATTTTTTTCCAGTGAGAATAATCGTACTGAAACAAAATCTATGAACAATTCTATTCCATACATAATATTTTATTTTAAGTAGTTAGCTTATTAACAAAATGATTGAGTACCAAAATTATTTGCTAATTTATCAAAATTATATTATGTTGAAAATTTAAATAGATTGAAAATATCTTTAGTTTTTAGTCACCCCTTCCCTGCTCTCGAGAACAATCTGATGATGATAAATTTATTCTTTGAGCAAAAGCACTGAAAAAAAAATAAAGAGATCATTGTAAATATTTGCCCAGACATCTATATATCGTCGCTGTAGGAAAGAACCATTGATTATAACAAATGTGTTTGCCAATGTATAAAAAGGAATGACGGTAACAGATAATCTTACAAATTAATTTTTTTTCATATAGTTAGTCCATATCAATTAAGATTAATTGTCATTAGTCAAAAACATATTCTTCTCCATGCATGTTTTGACATGACGAGGGAAAAAATAAAATATTAGAGGACGTACAACACTCACGTTTTTTTCTTCATTTCTACTTAAAAATCGAACATCAGATGAGAACGAATGAAAGAAAAAAGAAAACAAAGTTATATAAAACATATTCAACGTGCATATATTTTACTTTGATGGGTGCTACGTCTTCTCATAATTCGGTAAAATAGTTAGAAATATAAAAATTTATTTTAATGTGATCACATAGATGTAAAAAAAAGTTATTTAAAAAAAATTAAAAAAATTTAAAACAAATTTCGAAAAATTTGAGAAAGAAAATAAATAATTATTAAACTGTATGTGTTTAAAGACGATAGTCGATAAGCATTGCTTGATGACGTTGTGGTAGACATAGATGTTGTTGTTGAAACAGTACTAGACATTGAAGACTGTGTTGTTGGTGAACTACTAGTAAGCGATGTTGTTGTAGTTTTAGTAGTGGTAGTAGTAGTACTAGTAGTAGTAGTTGTTGTTGTAGAGGTTGTTGTGGTAGGAATGAGATAACTACATTGATCAATTTCGATGTCATCAAAAGCAACAGATACCGCTATCGGTAGAGATTGATAAACATCAAAATAGAATGTTTCACCACACGCAAATTTTAATACAGGTATAATAACTGTTTGCCATCCCTGACTATCATCGAGTGCTTGCATCCATAAATATGCTCCATAACATCCACCAGCTGATATCGACACTCTTGTTCCATTCTTATTCACTGCCAAAGATTTGACATAATAAGCAAATTTAATACACATACCAGAATTTTGTTCAATTGTTGTTGATGGATGTACTCTACCAACATCTTTACTAGTAAATGGCAATTGTTGATTCCAATAAAGGAAACCACCTGTTGTTGAATTACTTGTATGATCTCGAGTTGGACCAAGTTCACGATTAGGTATTGTCTCACCAGTCATGACAGTAAAATTAAATGTAGGAGGTGGACTAATTGTATCTCCATTAGTCATATCACACATAGTCAAATTATCAAAATTGCATGAAAAGGAAAGAATTGAATAATATGGACTAGGTTCATATGGTGGATAAGCACATGATGTAATAGAAATATTATCAAGAGCAAACGAGAGTTGAGTATTATCGGATGTGTCCATGCGAAAGAGAAGTGAGTATTGTCCAACAGGTAAATTGGTAATACCCCAAGTCCTATACAGAAAAAAAAATCATATCACATTATTATTACAGATCTTCAGAAAATAACTAAACATATATTTTATTATCTTTTATAAATACTCACCATTTACCACGCGTATATCTAAAATAAAACAGTAAATAATTATAATATTATTTTCTTTTCAAAGTTACATACGAATATTGAGATGGTTTACTGGGCCATATCACTTGAACTGCTTCAGATTCATCTGACATTCGTAGATATACTTTTAAATTGCTATAAAATGATTGTCCGTAACCATAATATTGAAAATTTAAACAGTATGATTCTTCCGTAGTAATATTCAATTCTGTTTGCAAATGAAGATAGCCAACATTGCCTGCACCAACTACTTTTGAAATAGGTAATAATGCATAATGACCTGATTGATTACCGAATGTATAATCAACAGATGGAGCTTGTTTTTCTATTTTAATAGCATCACTTGCTTTTAAAATTGACCATTGATATGGATATACAGGTAACGAAATGAAATCTTCTGAACAAGATGATTCAAAATCACATTCATATAAAATTTTCGTAGGTGTAGGATGTGGTTCATCACAATAATCAACAGACATATCATCAAATACCAAAGGTCGACCTGTGTTATTTAATCGAATAAATATTTTAAACTTTTCACTTGGTAATACTATGTTAATTAAAGCCCAATCATTACTTGAAGGATCTTTTCCTGGAATTGAAGCTGCAACGCGTGTTAATTGTTCATCATCACCTTGTACAAGTTGAATGTTAAATGCAAGGCTTATACGAGGAGTATAATACCACATTTGAAAACATACAGCTCGATCAGTTGATAAGCTTAACCAATCATTTGTTTTAATTTCAGCTATTTTAAATGGTGAACCACTTGATGGATCATAGAAAATATAATGACCTAAGCTTGTATTTAATGTATGGTCATGATTCATAGATTGAGGATGAGCACCATCAGTTAAACCCCAATTAGAATCCGTGTTGAAATCATTACAAGCTGTTTCAAAATCACATTGAAGAATAGCTGCTTGATTTAAAAATATGTTACAAAGAATAATAAATAAATAAAACAACATTTTGGATGATATTCTATGTGATATAGTTACTTACTTATATAGAAGAAGATAGTTAAGATGTTGCATGTATGTTGTGCAAGAATTGTCCTTGACTCATAGAAGAATAATAATACAATAAAAAGATAAGAACTTTATTTTACGTTCGAAATAATAGAAAAGTAAATATATAAAACAATGTTTATGAAATATGACATATACTACACGTTTTTCTTTTACGAATGTTCTCTTTAATATATTCGTTTTGTATAAAAATTATTAGTTTTATCAAATGTTAATTTAATTGATTATGACATTCGTATGTTTTTATAGTTATCTCATTATAAGTAGTGTATCATACATATATATAGCAGAAGACTGCATATTTCGAATAGTAGAAAATAATTGAAGATCAGTGTCTGATCAATTATTTCACATAATATAATAATCTGTTAATTCTATTATAACTCAATTGTTACTTATATAGAGGCAACATACAATAATGAAAGAAAGTCTTCAAAATATTGTTTATCAAAGACAAATCGGATTATAGATAAGCAAATACTTCATCTGTGACTGGCATTGCCTTTTGTTGAAAATTTTATGTTTACGACTGACAATAAACATATAATAACTTTAATTTTCTTATGAATTGATTTACATTAAAACTTGATTTATAAAGTTATCACTACATCTTACAGTATTACAATAACCATCTGGTCTCGTATGTTGTAAATCAATTGCACAATTGACTTATTTTTCAATGAAACACAAAACAGCTGTACTCAACCATACCGTCAAATGTCAGTATATGTTGACAGATATGTTTTCGAACATCAAACTATCATCAAAGTAATATGATATTATTGTCATTGATTTTATTTTCTTCTTTCCCCACAACTATTTCTCATAGACGCACATCGAAATATGTTTCATAATAAAATAAGATATAATGTAATAGTAAATATTTTGTTCAGTATTGTGTATATGTTTCAATTAGTGAGTAATACATAAACCAAAGATTCACGTCAATATTCTTATTCACATGGCAAAAGAAAAATCCTTTACATTCTTTACTAATTTTGTATAATAATATGTTTGCTAATAACACGTTGGGATACACGTGTATGAAAGAAAGTAATATATTACTATGACACATATGAATTTTTTTGTTGTACGCGATATTTATACTACAATAGTCGTGTTGATTCTTCTTCTCTAGTTCTATTTCTCTCTCCCCTCCTTCCTCCGTTTATTTCATATTCAAAAGAAGGAAATTAATCAACATACATCAATAATAGGCCTGTCGTTGTTCTCTTTTCGTATCATTACTTGTTCTTCCGCCATATATATATATATATATATACATCTACATATACAATAGTTAAGAATATTCATCGCTATTACTTCTCTAGTATTTTAGTTCTGATATTTGTTGTGCCAAGTAAAGACAATGGCTAATTATGGACCTGCATATGGAACGTTAGCCGTTAACCAAGCAAGGGTAAGAAAAATATTTTACATCTAATATATACCAGAAAAGCTTTTTAATATAAGAGAGACATTATAGATATTTTCCAAAAAAATAAAATCTTATTATTTCAGTTATTCTTCTCTTAACCATACTAATATATATATATAAATCTCTATGCAGTTGTTTTTGTCCTACACGTCTACAAACTATTTGAATTTTAGATCATTATTAGCTACAAAAAAAAGTAAATAGATAACAAAGATATTTTATATTCTCATATACTGTTACAGTAAAATATAGTCCATACAGTAAAAAGTAGTTGTCATCGCTATATTTCTTGTACTTATTGTCTAGCACCGCGATACGGAGAATATCAGCTTTATGTTGATTGCTCTATGATTTTTCTTTTCTTGTCAATGTAACTGTCATCATTTTGACATACACAAATATATGTAAACTGTTTAGATAGCAGCAAAACGCGATACCGAACTTGACAACGAAGTACAAACATGGATCGAGTCAGTAATCGGTGAGAAATTTCCAAATGGTTCTTATGAAGATGCACTTAGAAATGGTGTCATCTTATGCAAGTATATTATAATTAAATTTGATTATTTTTTTTTAAACCCAGTCTAATAAAAGATTAATGAATAAACTTCAACCAAATGCCATTCCGAAATACAGTAAAGATGGTGTAGGATTTCAATCACGTGAAAATATATCACTTTTTCGTAAGTAAAAAAACTCTTGTGCTATTGTTTATTTATATATGTATACGTGAAATAGAAAATGCAGCTCGTGCATATGGTTTGGTTGATTCAGTTCTATTTCAAACGGTAGATTTATTTGAAAAGCGTAATATTCCTCAAGTAACTCAGTGTATATTGGCACTTGCTCGACAAGTGAGTGAAGCAATTTTATTTAATCATATATTCGTTTACTCTTCATTTTTAGGCACAACATAAGAACTTTAATGGACCATTAATCAATCATAAAGCACCTGAATCTCATCCACTCGAGATTCCTGAAAAACAACTATTCGCTAGAAAAAGTCTAACTGGTCTTCTCGATGAAGGATTAAATATGTTTGCTCAAAATCATAATTTTACTCAAAATCATAATCCTAATAGGCGTTTTTCTCGAGAAAGTTGAGATGGACTATCTACATGTTAAAATAGTTTTCTCATAAAACACGCCTATTAAAACTTGATACATATGAAATATACACTTGTATATTTCTTTTATTATACTAATTATTTGTATTAAAATAAAGAATGAATCAATAAACCTCTAAATGTATTCGTAGCATGTTATTTGAAACTTTATAACTGAAAAATAATTTTTAATCATGGCAATAAAGAAAGAGAGGATGATTCATTTGGATTTTAACTGTAATTATATAGACGATTTTACTTAATTGAAAAAAATATTATCTTAAAATTTTTCATGACATTTTAATACATTTCAAAAACCTCATTAAAATCTCCATTCTCTTTTAAGTTTTGCTCTTAGAATGACTTTATCATTTTTTCAATTATCTACTGAATATCTTGAGGGTATGCGTAGTTATATATCATCCATCTATTCATATCCTCACAATTATATATTAAACATCAAGGTGCGAATCTAAAGTTTTGAATAAAAAAATGTTAATTAAAAAGCGAAAGAGTAACTTCTGTTTTTGAATAATTTAGACATCAATTATTTATTTTTCTTGATCAAGTTAACTGTTAATCTATTGCGAATGAATTAAAAATGAACTATATAATATGATAAACCAAAATAGATGTATAATTGCATATTATATCAATTACAACTATTTTTAGTCAAAGATTATCTCGAACGCCTCCGTATAATATTATAACAGTTTAAAATAAAAATCTGTCTGAAGATAATTACTTATCTTATATCTTTAAAAGAGAAAACACTCACTTAGCAGACATTATATTAAATCAAGATGAATGTATCTCATGATTATCATCAAATTACTAATTTAAACAATGGAGTTATGGTTATGAATAAATATGTTCTTGTTATATTTTGGATTTTGGGTAATATTGGAAATATTTTCAGTATTTTTATATTTACAAAAAAATCTTGGAAAAAAAATGTATGTGTATTTTATTTTAAAGTTTGTCTTGTTTTAAATATATGTTATCTTAATTCGACTATACTCGGAGCCATTACTAATTTTGGTTTCAATATTTATTTACAAAATTCAAGTGTTATTTTATGTAAACTTTTATATTATACATCTTTTCTATTAACTACCCTTCCACCATCTGTTCTTATTCTTGCATCAATTGATCGTTTATTAATTTCTTCTCGAAATATTGATACACGTTTATATAGTTCAAAACGTTTAGCATACTTTTCTATTAGTACCTGTACAATTTTCTGGATCATATTTAATTGTCATGTACTTATTAAAATAGATATTTATGAAATATATCCATCATATTTTATTTGTAGTTTTCCTCAATCTTATGATGATTTTGTAACTTATTCGTTAGGGACGATCAATGTATTTTTTTGTTCACTTATGATTATCTTATGTATATTTGCTTGTAAAAATGTTCAAAATATTCAATCAGTACAATGTAGAAAACGACATGAAGTTCGTTCAATGACAAAAAAAGATTTTCAATTACTTCGTTGTTTATTTGGACAAGATATTATTTTTATTACATTTAGTATGTTAGTTATTATATTTTATATCTTCGAAGCTATAACAAAAGATAAACAATGGACATTATTACAACTTACAATTCTTAATTTTGTTGATAGATATGTTACTTTTCTTTTCAATATTTCTTATTCAACAAATTTCTTCGTATTTATGATTATATCAAAAGCATTTCGACATGAATTAAAACATATAATTTGCAAATGTTTTAATATACATTTACAACCAACGCGAGACGAAGAACATCATAGACATGAACATATTGATAGGAATAATGTAGGTTTAAATGTTGTTATTGTCAGTACTATTGAATTACCTAAATAAATGATCAATATCAAATAAAAATCTTTTTTTTTCCATCAAAGGAAATGCGTGACAATATTATCTATTTTTATATAATATAAGATAAAAATCCTATTAAATACAGATTGATGAATACATTAGCGAAGCAAATTTTTTTTAATGATATAGGGTATTTCCATGAGGATTCAACTACGTCGTACAAAAGTAGTTTTAGCTTCTAATGAAATTTTTAGACTAAGTAGAGCTTTTAAAAACTAGCATTTTAATAAAATAAACTTTATTTTTCACAAAAAATACTCAAAATACTTTTAGTATATAAGGTTAAAATCCGCTTTTCTCTACCAGAACAAAGCCAAAAGTTATTATCTTAGAAACCAGATATTTTCAAAAAAAAATGAATTGCTTGGTTCAATATCTTAGTGTTTTTGATAGAAAGTCACTTGGTCTACAGTGTTTCTAATTAGACTCATTAGAGAAAATTTTAATTTCATCTAGTTAAAATTGAAACTTCTATTTGCATCGACAACGTGCATTTTTTATATGAGAAGCGGAAAGTAGAAAATGGTAATAATACGCATGGTCTTTTATTATCCTTAATTTTTTCCTCTAATAATTTGAAGCAGATAACAATGATGACATATTTATTATCAAAGTAACCGTTTACTTTGTAGAACAAACACATGGATCTGTTTGAAATAATCCTATAATTTTGCACATTATTATAATAGATAATAAGAACGGTAACTGCAATTAATGGCTTCTATGCGTGCAAATTATCGAACGATTCTTCTCGCCGCGGATGTTCTAAAAAAAAGCTGTTCATCTAACGGATCGTTTAAAGAGTGCAACATCAATCGCTTCAACATTTGCTCCTTTATGTCATGCATTACAATTACAGACCGTTGTGCATTATTTAAATCAAAAAAAAGATATGATGTTTATTGCAGCGTAATATCTTCATAAATTATATGATAAAGTATAGTTATAATTATACTTCCTTGTATGAAAATTGAGTGTGTATATATCTAGCTTTGCTCGTTATAGAGAGTAGATAATCATCAAAGAATAGTCGTTGTAAAAAAAAATATGTCATCGAATCTGACGAATACATCAATCATTTTTCAACTTGATCGTCTTTCTCGAAATCTCAATCTTACAATCGGCTTCATTATACTCATCGGTGGCAGTTTAGGTAATCTCCTCAACATCTTTGTTTTTATCAGTTCAGGCAACTATAAGCACAATGCTTCTTCACTTTATGCAATGGTGCGATCTTTTTTCGATCTTGTTGTTCTTTACTGCGGTCTTTTCACTCGAATTCTAAGTTTTGGATTTCAAACTGATGCCACAGTGGCAAATCAAGTTTGGTGTAAACTCCGTGTTGCTCTTATTGATGTAGCTGCTCTTATATCCTTCACATGTCTCTGCTTGCAGTCGATCGATGCGTTCTTCGCTTCATCACGCTCTGTCGTCTACCGTCAACTGAGCAGTGTTCGACTAGCTCGTTACTTTATTATCGTTAGTGTGTTTATATGGATGATTCATGAAGTACCGTACGTTTACTTCCAACAACTTGTCTTTGTTTCAGGAACACTCGTGTGTCTCTCAACGAATACAGCGTATGCATCATATCATAACTACTTTGTAATTCTCGGTCTTTGGACTGTTATACCTATGGGGATAATCACTATATTTGGTTTTCTCACTTATGTCCATCTACACGCTCGGCATGCGTTTCTTGATCTCACAAGACAGATAACAAATATGACATTACTTCTTTCTGCGAGTGTATTTATGTTCCAAGTTCCGGCTGGAATATCACAAGTCTATTTCATCAGCACGATGAATATTGTCAAAGATTCGTATCGGCGTGTAATAGAGCAAGTCATTCAACTTTTTTTTAGTAATTATGGATATGGAACATATGCGGTAAATAACTATAGTTTATCAATTATACATTCAATATTTCCCTTATATCTAAATTATTATTATGATGTATATATCAGAATTCGTCAGTTTAATGATTGCTATTGTTGTTCTAATACTATTCTCTAATGCGAAAATTTAACTTTTATTAGAGACAGATGTGTGAACATAAGAACACTCACTCAAAGGATCGAAACAGTTCAGAATATGAGACCGGTTTAAATTCGTTCTATTGTAAAAATTTTCTAAGTTTCATCTGCCAAGATGTTTTGGTACATTCGTTATACTGTTTCAGTTTTCCTCTAATCAGAAATCTAAGCAGATGGGATCTAACAGGTTGATCTCGACATTAGAGGATAAAATACAAAGATAAAATCGTTTGCTGGATACAACTGAGTAAGTGAAATTCTGTTGATTTACATGAACATTTTTTAACTAAGTTTATATAATGATTCTTAACCCACGAGTTCTAGTTGATCAGAGTTAATGTCTTTTGCTGTTTAAAATATCAATAAATTATCTGCTTCTTTCTTTCAGTGTTCTTTCTACTGCTATTATGTGGCATCGAACCGATTTCGTCAAGATTTCATCAATGCGTTCAAGCAGTTTGTGTTATTTCGGAGACTAAATCAAGTATTGCCTTGGCATCAAGCTACCCATGTTTCTCAACCACAAACAACTCATTAATAACAGATTCTCAACTAACTTGTACTGTCTGCTATATATCTGCCCATCTAGACTCACCTGACTCGAACATCATCAACTAACATTGGAGTCAATAAATAAAATGTCATACTTATTCAAACGACAAAAGCGCCCTGTAATGAGGATGGGTGTGGGTGTGGATTGAAAATAAAAATAATTACAACCACACCCAACTTTTTTAAATCGGGCAAAAACTGTCGACGTTCGATTTATTCGGACTGAATAATTGTGAGAGACAACTGATTCGGGTGCATTTTAAATTCTCATTCGGAAATAAAAACAAAAATTAATATTAGAATAAAAAACTAATGAAAACTAAGACCAAAAATAAAATTAATTTAAAAGTATCAATTATCATCAATTATTTAGTTTTGTGGTGATATTATAATAACATTTTCTTAATAGCATACATTTGAGATTATGGATGGATGTGTAGGTATTGGTGTATGGTACTTATATACACATCTACCTTCAGTATTTAAGAAGACATTGATACTATAATAAATACACTAAATTTGTCTTTTTGTATTTTATTTTGAATATTAAAATAAGTTTTATAATGATAGATATAGAGGATACAAAGAATTAAAAAAAAACGTATACAGATCACCAATTGAAACTAATTGTACTCAATCAGATAGTTGTTAGTTTTCGTAAAATTTATATTGACATTTTCAATCTAATGTTTAAACTATCTCATTTGTTTGAACAACATATTCAAGATATTCTCCGTCTTGATATCGAATTTTAATGTCTAGTGTCATTTTCATATATTTCTACAGTAGATATTACGTCATTGTCCGCTGACGTTGAATAGGGTGAATAGTATTTCCTCTTCTACGTAATTCCAATGAATCATCAATAGTACCCAGTTGATTCTCATCGAATAACTCTTGTTGAATTCTCAACGACAAACATTGTTTTAAACCAGTTATTATTAAAGCAAATTTCAATCCATATCGAACACATCGTTTCATTTCTTTGCGAAATTTGGGTCCAGTAAGAGTATAAATATAAAATCCAATAATGGGATTGGTATAATAAAGTAATCGAGAAAGATTCGATATAATGTTGTAAATAGCATTGCCAGTCGCTGATAATTTGTATTTAAGAATAGTTATAACTATTGTAGCGTATAGATTGGTAACAGCGAAAGGAGTCGAGAACACGGTAGTGGTCAACACTTGAAATGAAAGCATTATAATCATTTGACGATTGTTTGCACGTAAACGTTCATTTCGTGCATTGATGAATTGCGGAACAACACGATTGCGAATATTACGAACGTTGAGAATCATCAATATACCAAAGAGAACCATCAGTGTAATTGGTAAAATACAACCAACAATAAGAAAAAAGAAGTTGAAGAAAATACTGTATGCATATGAAAACGTATTACAAGTGTTTTGTTGGGATTCATAGAAAATTAATATGTGTATATGAATCAGAACAATAAGTATAATAGTGCATATGATAATCTTCCGAGCAATTGATACCTTACTGAAACGACGAAGATATGCACTCTGTGAGCTTGAAAGAAATCGATCAATACTAGCTAGAACAGTACACCACAATACTAACGAAAGAGAAACATATACGAAGAAGAGACGTAGCTTACAAAGAACAGTATTTTTTGCAGATGGATCTAAACTCCAACTAGATGCAAGATAACGAGTGACTAAAGCTACATAAATAGCAAAGAAGTTGTTAATTGAACCGAATAAAAAGTAAGTAGAACATGGATTGGAACGTAAAGAACGGCGAGTGAATATAATAATGTTGAACAAATTTCCAAAGGTTCCAAAAATGATTTGAAGAGGTGGAATGATACGATTTATCCAAAGTGAGGCGGTATTTAAACTTGCAATTAAATCCATGTTTGAATTGGACATAATAAAAAGTTGATCCTAGCCAAAACAATAGAAGAAAGAAGTGTAGTGAGAACAGTTCGTAAATATGAGTAAACTAGTTTCTGCTTGGAAATATTCTCATATTTCACTCTATTTATCTGTTGTTTTGAGGGTGTGAATATGTGTATAAGACGAATATAATGCAATTATATTTGCTTTTAAAAAAAATGTTTACAAGATGAGTTCATGTAGATAGAATACTTTATTCATTCATAAACATTATTCATTGATAACTAATTGTTTCTCATGTTACATTCATAGAACTTGACGAAGCGATGAAATATTATTAAAAAAGAATCCTGATTTTTATAATATATTGATCAAGTCCTATTGAAGCTCATATCAGCTAATAACGTTGGTATTATTTATTGAGATATTCCTCCTGATTTCTTATACTAAACATATATCTGTAAAGAAAAGCTTATTTCGCTATTCTAAATAAATTACTTTTTCTTATTCCAGTTCGTGTTTACTCCCGCTTTTCCAGGTAAACTATTATGGACACGCAAATTTTTATTTTATCATATCAAGGACAAAAAATGTTCTTACAGATTAGTATATTGTGTCGCACGACTTGTTTGACTTTGATCGGAAGTAAAAATATTCAAAATAAAAATGATACAAGGAGCAAAAGGCAGAAACGTTGAAAATAATAGTTTATGGAAGTCGAAGATTTTCTGACTGCCGCTGTTACATATTTACCTTCATCTTCAATTTTCTTTTCGTTAACAATACTATATTAAACTATAGAACATTAAAATTGCATGAATAAAACAACGATCAGATAGAAAAATTTCGATTATTCACTTAATTTAATGTTCAAAAGGATATTTAAACTCTCTGTATGTCAAGAAAAACTAATAGAAGCGAGTGGTTCTTACTTTGTTCAATAAGAAGCATATATTAATAGGACCATTCTATTTCAAACTATAACTCTTAAGAGTGCTTCACTTTTTTTCTCAAATATATACGTGTATGAAAAATATACTGAATGGACTCAAGATAGGATCGCATTTAGAATTAATAGTAAGAAATGACTACAATGAACATAATTCAACATTATAAAAAATGGTAAGAGGAAATGTTCATTAACAAATAAGAGACGTCATACAATCATACTTCATATAAAATTAAGTATGAATACAATTAGAAAACGTGTGTAGTTCGATGTTTTTTCTCAAGAATGCATTTCCTGCCATGTGAATGTTCGAACAATTGAATTAAATCTGTCTAGAGAAATTATTTCAATACTTTATAATTACTCTTGAAAAAAAGAGCGTCTTATTCAGTGCAAATACGACTCCATTCTTGAGTACAAAATGAATATCTTCAGGTACAAAATCTTGTTGTTGTTGTTTTTAAAGATAAATTAAAGTATTGAAATAATTTCTATAGAAAGTTTAAACTCAGTTATTCAGACATTCACATGACAGGAAATGCAATCTTGTAAAAAAACATGAAATCAAATACGTTTTCTAATTGTACGAGGTCTCTTATTTGCTAATGGACATTTTCAACTGTTTGAAATTAGTTAACACGAAGGAAAACCATCTTGTGGGTGTGGTTGGATGGGTACCGATGTAGATTGAAAATAAAGATAATCACACGCACATCCTCAGTTCCCATGGTAATACCCTATAATAAAAATAATTCAAATTTCCTTTGTTTATTTCATATAACATTTTAAAACAAATCATTGTATTAGTAGCATTATGCTAAGAAGTATTGTACCGTTTAGAAAGTATACTTTCAAAACAAAGTTTTATGCTGCTAATCGTATGACTTTCTAAAGATGATTATTGATACAACAATAGTAATAGTAAATGATATTTACTATTTTACTTCTCTTGTAAATTTACCTTAACAGAAAAACATAAGTTCGTATTGATTAATTACTATATATATTTAGTTAATTGTAATTCCATTGTTTCGTTGTTCAGTAAATTGATCATTTGAAAGATAAAGATATTATTCGTTTTTAATGCATTAGTAATATTTAAATGGATTTATCTGTTAATTTATTCATATTAAAATATAAATGTGCAAGAATATAACTCGATTGTAATCTATTTAAAATTAAAATTATACCGTCATCATCAATTTGATTGTTTTTTAATGAGAGATATTTCAATGTATTATTAATACATGTCATATTTATAGGCATGTCAATTGAATCAAGATATTTATACATTAATTTTACGATATCTAAGAAAGAAAGAGCTCTAAAGTAATTATTATATATATTACCATTGACGTAACTATCAAGTTATCAATAACAAAAATTGTAATACCTCAATAATTTACTTAGAAAATAAAAAATAGCTATTGAAATATGTTTTTAACTTAATAAAACACCAAATAAAAATTTAAAATGCAATTATCGCTTATCACTATTCGTTATATACTTTTTAATTGCAACCATCAAATCAAGTATGAACATCTATTGCTTTTTTTTCTTCTTTTCTATACATATAAATACAGCCGATACTATCATCGCATATACAATATTTATTCTTAGTATTCGAATGTCTTTTGTATTTATTCGTTCAAGCGTGTATTATTATCGCACATTGCTTTATGTATACACTTGACTATAGATTGAAAATATTTATAACTGCAGCCAGTTACTTCTTTTTTTTTCTAACCTGGACAATATCAGAAATATAATTTTTATTGTTTGTAAAAGTATATCAGATGAAATCAGGATGAAAATTACATTAGAAAATTCAATTATTGGTATATGATCAGCATCGAATTATCAAACATCCAAACTGCTGCAAAAAAGATGTTTTGATCGTCACGATCAAAATCTAAACAATATCGTGTATGTATATTCTTTTATCCTATAGATTATAATTGAAGGCTCTTTTAAATAGTGGATTGTAATACTCAACCAATTCAAATAAGTTACAAACAGCCTGAATGAATTCTTTATTTTTGTTTGATTTATAAACCATTCAAAAATTATTATCTATATACATGCACATGACCAATAACGTGTTGCTTTATATTTGAAAGTAAAAACTTATTTTTTTTTCGATAATTTTATTTACTTTAATTTTAGATCATGGGGAATGAATTGATGCACAAATAGAAATTCTTTTTTCTGCCTGCTTTAATATCACAAAAATACATTGATAAATATCTCAATATTATATCGATATCCATCAATATTGTTACGATAATTTCTGCAAAATTTCATCTATTAGTGTTCGTTCTACTGATTTAAAATTACATCTGGATGGTAGTTGAAATTAAGCAGATTTATTCATTTTTTATTTCACAACAATTATAAGACCCATCTATTGCAACAAGAATAGATTAATGATAGCAGTTCAACGCTTTTCTTATCAAACATTATTGATACAACTCACCCGATATTATACAAGGACTTCGCAATATAAGCTTCATACAATATTCAATAATGATATTAACTACAAACTTAAAATGAATCGCTATTTAATTATCCTCAAAATTTACCTTTTCAAATTTCCTCAGTAACTCGTCAAAATATAACATCATATATGCCGTAACAATTCTTGGTGAATGAAAATATAATGATTGAGTAGTAGTTTCTTATCATTTATTTTATTGTTTTATCAATAGCCAGACTTTCATGATTAGCGTCAATGGCAAGAGCAGATCAATTGTATCAGCGCAGCAAAATTATTTTATTACATCCAGCGATTAAGATAAAATGGTTTAGTTACCTTCTTCGATGTATTTTTTTTATGTTTCTATTTACACCGTTAATCTTTAATCTTTGTATCATAATTTCAGCTTTATTGAATCCCTGAAAATGAACTTTTATACGTATAGAAGTAAGATGTTATTGATTTTTGTTTTTGTTTTTACAAATTTTATAATTACTATTAAATAAATATTGAATAATATATCTTAATAAAAGACCACAAGGGCTGAAATCATGTGACCGTATGACTCTTTTATTAATTTAATTTATTATGTATTGTTACGTGGTGTTATCATTTTACGTCATATATGTATAGTTTCTTTCATTCTGTTGTTACGTATATATATATCATATACAGTGTGATTCTTCATCTCTTCCTATGTCTGTGTTCTCGTTCTCTTCTATATCGTTCATCGATTTTTTCTTTCGTTATGCTACATGGATTTCTCCTCTCCTATCGTTTACATATGTGATACTATATGTTATGGAACTTTTTCTCATCTTGTTCACTTGATCTCATGTTGGACATTTCCCTAACAGGGTGTTCCACCATCCTACATATAGCGTGTGCTTTTCTACGAATAAACAGAGAGAGGATTATCATCCTCACAGTATCAAAAGCAAAAAACAAGTCGATGCCTAGTTGATTACATTTTGCATAATATTCATGAACTAATTAGAAAATAGATATATCAAGCAGGAAATAGTACTTTAACCAAACAATTCAATTAATCACATAAAATAATCCGCTGGTGTTCAGAATTATATCTGGTCAAAATAATAAATAACTATTTCTAATGGTTGATTCTTACATTCTATATTTAAAAACAAAATTTTTAGAAAACAACATAGACAGATGGCTGGTCTATATAAGCAATCTGCCTGTTCTAAACAGATTATTTGGCGTCAAATCATTCTACTTATGAGAGGAACATACAACTATTCGTCAAACGAAAACTGTTGATAGAGAGAAATAGGAAATTCCACAATATATTTCGGAATCAAATTGATATGTATCAACGCTATTTAGTATAAATCTTTTAATAAATGAATTAACGGTAAAATGTAGGTATGTATACCTTCTGCATTTGGGCAAGAGTTAAAAAAAAGGATTTTAATTGGATATCAATCTGATGATGAAAATGAATCAAATACACAGATTGGACATAATTATATTTTTTAACTACGAAATCATTTATTATACTCGATTGATACATCAGATATTGGTGAAATTAGAGATATACAGTAAGATATAAAAAATTGTAAATCTATTCTAGTTTATAGAAGTCAGTATGAATATTTAAATGATATTTATATCTTTGAAAAAAGAAAATATAGTTGATTTTGACAATAGACGTATTCCCATTTTCATAGCTTTCCATAAAAACCACGTCAGATTTTTGGTAAAAGTTAGAACATATACTCGACTGTTTGAACAAATTCTGAAATATGAATTGCATCCTGTGCAAAATAGTTTATCAAATAATCCAACTCAATAATTGACGCATAAAAATACTAAAATAAGAATATACTTCAACGATCAAAATAAAAGTAGTAAAGACAATACAACTTAACAATAGAAATGTTTCCTATCATCAAATTAATCTTCGAAAATTTATTTATAACGCTCAGTGAAATAGATTACTTTCTAATATTCGTTTTATAGTTTACCAAAACATTTTCCTGATATATAGAAACTAAAATTAAACAAACCTCTAAATATTAAAATAGTTCATAGTCGATTATATTAAATATTGGTTTTCTGCTTAAATCTATACGTTATTTTTTGTTCGTGAACAAGAAAAGAAAAGAAGTATTGGTGCTAAAAAAGAAGACCTGTAATTGAATATTATGAACGCGAATAAGTTAAACTTTATAAATAGAAAAACAATCAAACTATCATTTAAATTATTCTATATATTAACTTATAACTTTATTTCTACGATATTCACAAAAACAAAAAAAACGTTCGTGATACTTTACGATACTATTGATTCATAGTCATAGGTAATAGTTGATCCACTATTATCAACAACATAATCAGATATTAATGGATATTCATTCATATATTTAATCCAATCTTGAGTATCTGATAAATTATTAGGTTTTGCATTTGTCTTAAAATCTTTCATACGTTGTTCATAATTTTGTAATAAACCTTTTAATCCATCAACTAATTGTATATTCACATAACTTCGATTATGACGATCACAAATACTTTTTTCTTCTGTAATTAATCGAAAGAAACCAGTGAGAAATGGATTTCCATTTGGATAACTCGTACAATATGCTAAAAAATATCCAAATTCAGCACTTACATGACATAATAATGTTAATTGATCGATCATTTCATTTTGTTTTTGATTCAATGCATCATTTGGAATCTTATATTCATGTAAAAGTTCTATTGGAATTGGTTGATGAGGAAGATTTTGACTATGATAACTATCATTTTGTTTTTCATATGAAGATATATTATTTGTATGTAATTCAATTGATTCTCTTAATGAATTTATCTTCCGAATAATAATACTTCGAAAAATATGTCTGATTGTTTCTAATATCGGATGTATCATTTGAACGATTTCAATTTGTGCACGTTTTATACATTCCCATTCATTAGGTATTGGATATGGTATAAGATTTTTTCGAATATAACGTATAAGACGATTTGCTTCTCTTACGGAATTTATCCAACTTGTTTCATATTCTTGTTTATCTTGATCATTATAGGGGATATGATTTTGTAAAGCAACTAAATAATGAAATGATTCATTATCAAAACAGAATGTATTTTTTTTCTTAAATGGAATTTTACGAATTGGAAATGATGAAAGCATATCTTCTAATAATAATGCGGAATTTCCAGGCATATATGAAGTTGATCGTGTATTTGTAAAACAAAAGATAATATTCCGACGAATATTTTTACCAAAAAAATCAAATAATTGTGTAAGACATGATTGTAAAAATGGATTTAATTCTGTTTGATTGGATTTTAAAAGAATACATATAGCATTTACATGAGATAATCTTTGTACATATTCTAAAATATGTTGCATATTAAAATTATCTTGATCTAAACCACGAATATCACCAAAACCGGGTGTATCAATAATACGTAATTTTCTTCGATCGCTATGATTCGGATGAAATACATAGGATTTACAATGTTGTGTAACTGATTGTCCTGGATGATCAAAATCTTCATTTTTCGAATGATGAACGTTACCAAATTTTACAAAATGTTTTTCATGATTATCACTAACAGTTACAGGAAATAGAATAGGAATAGCAACAATAGGTTTATCAGAATGAATATTATCGATTGTATTAAATGTAACATAATTAATAAATGCATTAATAAAAGTCGATTTACCAACATTTGTTTCACCAAGAAGAAGAATATTAATAGATTCATTTGTTGTTGTCGTTGTTGTTGCTGTTGGTGATGATGATAATGGTAGAGAAATATATGTTGTTGCATTTGAATTTATTGAACTATTTGTATCGGAAGTTGATAAAAGTTCTTGAAGTTGAGTTGATTTTTTTTTAATATAATATTTACTAATTGGTAATATAACCATATTAGATAATTCAAAATTACAATAAGAAAAATCCGCATAAGTAAGACGTAATTTAGGATTTCTATCAAGTTCTTCAACTAAAGCATGTCGTAATTGTTTTAATTGTTCAGGATCAATTTTATTTAAATTATCATTCGAGCATAGAACACGATCATTATTTTCATCTATAATTAATTTACGTTTTAAACTATCTTCATTATCATTTTGATCAACATGTCGTTCAATAACATTACAATATTGAATTTGTTGATGATTTAAATCAGTAATTAAATGTCCTTTAGCATTAAGATCGGATACATTGTTCATTAAACTATAAATATTTTTTTTAATTCTTATTTGTGTTTCATTTTGTAATTCTTCATCAAATACTTCGAATGCTATTATATTAGAACGTATATCAATGATTAATTTTGAAAAATGTTCAATTAATTTATTATATTCCTCTTTAATAGCAAACCATTGTTGATATACATTAGTAAGTTGTTCTTTAAAATGTCCACATAAGAGCGTTGACATATTTTCATTAAAATAAGCTTCTAAAATATTTAATGAATTTTTTAAATCAAATAAATATTGTTCAAGTTGAATATTATTTATTAAATCAAGAGGAGAATAATTCGAATTTTCCGAATAGAATTGTTCTAAAGGACAAAGAATATAATTTAATTGTTGATGTTCATTTTCATTCATTTTATGTTGAGTAATACTATGAAATATATCATGTAAAGTTGGTCTTTCATTTAAATTTGTTAGATTTGAATATATTTTTGTGTCCGCAATTTTTGTATATGATTTTATATCAATTCGAGTTAATTTAAATTCATTACAATCACCATTTAAATAAGCTCGATATTTTTCAAGTACATCATCAATCATTGTTACAAGATGATCGTCCGACGGTAATTGTAAAATTATAATAATATCAATTCCCCAACTTATACTAGTAATAATATGTGTAGCATTTTCTTCAGGTTTTATAGAGTGAAGCCATGTTTGTACTATATGTGTGTCATTAGGAAATTCTTCTTCTCGATGTATATAAGTATAACGAATGATACGAGTATATTGATTTATTGGATATGGATAATTTATTAATTCAGTTATTCCATTTTTTGGTGTTAAATTAAGTAATAAACTCAAACGTAATTGTTCATCAATACCGATTAATTCAAGTGCATTTCGTTTGTCAATGTTATGACCTTTTTCAAGAATACATTGTGCTTTTTGAGGATATTGATCTGGTGGTTTTTCAAAAGTTATATTCAATGTTTCAAGTACATGATCTCGATGTGCATCGTATAATGAACCAAGATGTCCAGTAGAACCAAATGCCGTTCGTTTTATATTTAATGGTGATGTATTCTGATCGTTTGCCATTGGTTAAAATAAACCTCAACAATGTAATATTCTATAGATAGAAAATTTTATCATTTTTATCTCGGTAAATTGTTTATTATAACTGTTTATTATAAAACTATAAATAATGTGTTAAAAAAACGTCGGCTTCCTACCTTTACGATTGTAAATTTCGTGATGTTATGTGTGATGATAGCATTAAACGTATTTTTGTTTTTTTTCTTTTAAAGCAATAAATATTATTCAACATACAAAATGCTTTTTTCATGTTTTTTAACAGTATAGAATAAAACAGAATACGATAATACAATAATACAATTGTGTCTCGATTAAAAAGAGAATTTTAAATTTTTTTTTACTATACTCTATAAAAGCAAAAAAATACTCTTTCGATAAAGAAAGAATATAGGATTTATTTTCGATATCTTTAATCACATGTAATTTCAACTTTGCTAATAAATAGATTGAAAAAACAAAATTTCATCTAATAATATGACATTGACTGAAAATAAGGTTAGTTAAATTATATTATTCATTTGCATAATGTTATATTAGTATACATATTTGTAAAAATAAATATAATATAGACATAACTGTACTCTAATAGAACAATAGTAAGTTTTGATGTGATGTCTTATGTAAATATTATTTTTTTTGTATAGTCAGAAAATTGTATACACACTATATAAACGGTAATTAATTATATTTGCTCAAACTACAACTGTGGGTAACACATAGATTTTGACTTGATAGAAAATACTGTGTTGGATTTAATACGAACTCGATTAAAATAATAATAATAATCCAGTACATCATTTTGTTAATTAGGTAAATAATTATTATATTTAAAATTCTATATTCGTTATGGTTAAAAAAAGCCTTTGAACATATAATAGATATTATGAAGATCAATAAAATCTTTGTTATGCTTGCAAAAATATAATGATTTTATATTTCAACTGATTCTTTTTATTAGCTAGCTGAAAATATAGTATCTGTAGGAGAGTATTTTGTTAAGCTCTGTACTCAACAAGTATATAATATAGTGCAGGCATTAATTATATATATATATATGAATTATGAACTTAGACTTTATGATTCGGAATATAATTATATGATTTTTTTAAAAATCAATAACAATAATAAGACGACAATGTATCGACACACATGTGTTGTAATGTATTTTCACCTATTAACTTTTCTGTGTGTTATACCTTGATAATCGATCAAAAGAAACGAATAGGTATATATTGAGTTTCATGTATATCTGAAGACAAGTAAAGAGAGAAACATATAGGTATAAAATAACTTGTTATATGCATATAATGGAATTAGAAACATATATTCACTGATTGAAAAATTAATATAGTTTTAAATGATGTTACTGATTTATAGTGTAGTAAAGCAGCATCCAATCTTACAGTGAGCAGTATCCATCCGATCGATATAATTAGTGCCACAAAAATAACTATTATTCAAGTGAAATGTGATGAAGAATGTACAATATCATCAAATATCAATGCAAAAATAATAGATATCATCATTTGGATATTATCATACTCTGCAACAATGAATATTCAATGCAAATAATAAGATGCTGTTCAGTTAAAACAAAATTTTCTATACTAAGTATTATTCAATAATCAAAAATGAGATAAAACGTTTATTTTTCGTAAGATTTTTCAAATATAAACTAATCAACCACTATCAAACAGTCTGTTGAATCATAATTATCTTTTTTGCTAATGTCTTTTTTCTCTTACTTATTTTTTAATAAGCGTAAGTTATTATTACTCACATTTATTACGCATCTCTTTTTTTGTTTTCATTGTCATTTATCAATGCATGCATGATTGATTTAGTAAGAGGTATATATTTCGAATAAGGACGTCCTTTATAAAAAAAAATATCTATTCAAACGATGTTATTTGTATAATTGTATTGTATTGTATACTATTATATTATTTATATGAACAAGATGAATTTATTTAAATGGTTTGAAGAAACAATGAATACTGATCGTTGGTCTTATGCTACAGATTGTGTTGGAATGCTGTATGCTATACAAATTACACCCAGTTCAATCGATGAATCGACATCATTTGATTATCTACATAAAATATCATCTCAACAAACATCAAATAAACGTAAACAATGACTATTGAAAGAGAAAAAGAGACATAAGCTTTTGTATATATACTATATATATCTTATTTTTCAAAAAATAAATACAATTGTCGCTAGAGACTGTAGATTATATGTTTAATTCTTTAAATTGAACAAGATTGAAATAATGTAAAAGCTCTAGCGTATGCATGGTCTATATGTTTTACTATAAAAGACATTATACTCAATAAACTTGTGTAATTGTTTCAGTAGATGTCATTGTTTTTTTTTTGACTATTTGTTGCATATTATACAGTGTATATATACAATTATAAACATTGAATTTTTAATTTTTTTAGTTAGAATAAAATATTTTTGTATTTTAAAAAGTTGAAGTTACATCTGCCATCTAAAATATTCATGTGATTTTATTTAAACTCTTTCTAGTTAATTTTGCATAATTATTTATTTGTTTTAAGTGACTTGAACTGAAAATCTATTTCATATGGACTGATTTTTAGAGCTTCGATTCAGAATTTTTTTTTAATTTCTGCTGTTTTCATCAGATTTTTTATTCGAAATATTTCGTGATATCTAATCTCTACAAGACTTTTATCAAAACTGAACATGTTTGGGTCCTTCTACACGTTATTCACACACAACATAATGCACAATGTGATGGTGAAGGCGAAAGGGTGTGCACATCGTGTAGAAACACGTCCATGTTTGAATAGAAAGGAAATAGTATTAATAACCTCGTTGATTAACGATTTCTTTACTTATTTTGATTGATAGACATTGTCATCTTATAATTTCAATCGATTATGATTGACGAGAAAGTAGATGTAATATATTGAATAGTATCTTCATCGATAAAATATTTTTTCTCGTTTCGTCGACATTTTAAGTACAATAAGATTATATGAAGAAAAGGAAATAATAATTTATTATTAGAACAAAAATTTTTTAACAACACAAATAAGAGACATGAGAATATATTTCAATAATTCATGAATCAGGCGAAAGCGTTCTAGGTGTTATTATCATTCACTATTGTGACGAAATACCTCGACGTACTCTATTCTCCCTTTATTTATCTGATATCTTCTATACCAGGATTTTACTTTGATTGTTTTGTACTTTGACCTTGATTAACCCAAAAAAATTTTCTATGTTTCTCTTTATTTTCGTGCTCGTCTCCAAAATAATTATAGATTTGTTCATAAAAAAATTGCGTCGAAGAAACAAGAAGATTAATTAATTAGTCTTAATTTTTCGATGAAACAGGTCTGAACCACACAAAACATAGCATACAGAAATTATAACAGAAACATGAAGAATAAACTCTAATGATGTCATTCTAATAACACTACTGATAGACTTATATTTCTTTAATGTTATAATATTTAATATTTTCAATAAATCAGTTAATCATCGTGCTGAAGAACATTTTGCTGCTTTTTATTTCTTTCTACTTTTTGTACTCAATATAACTGTGTATTTATTTGTGAATAGTCACATCTTTTCTATTATATTGGAATTAAGAACAAACGAATGTTTTTGTATTTATTATATAAGGATAAAATGTTATTTTGACTGATTATTAATTTATTTATAAATATTAGTCAACTACTCGATATAGTTTCTGTGTTTTACTTGAAGATTTATATAAAAAAAACGGCAAATATTTATTCAATTATTATGAGAATAAATGTGCATATGTTTTTTGTCTTTCAGACGAGCTTATTTTAAATAAGAGTTTTTTTAACATCTAGTACGTAATGACCTTGTTACAAATTGTTTCTGTTATTTCTATCAATAGAAAACTCAAAAATAGTATAGTTCTCTTTTATTTTTAGGTATAAAAAAGCTTGTTATCATCGGATGTTTTATTAATATGACCATCATATATTATCCTACTTCCACTTTTTTTATTTTTGTCATAAATTTCAAGATTCAAAAGTAAATGTGACTTTTATTTTATCTAATAAAAACCTATTTGGAGAATAGTATTACAATTATTTCTTGAAGAAATAAACAAGTGAATGACAACTTCTAGAATTATTACGATTATCATAATCATATTTTAGACAAATAGCAGAAATCAAGCGTAGATGAATCATTCTCATAGTTGAAAAAAACCATACAAATAATTAGGTTTTTTTTCTCCGAAAGACTATTAAAATAATCAATATACATATTGTCTGTATATAGTCACATAAAATATGTCTTCGACGTCAAAGAAGATATAATTTCTCTCTCGACAAAAACTGTTAAACATTTTTTTGAGACCTGGAATAGTAATATTATATCATTGTTAGATCAACCTTGAAACTAGATAGTTTAATACGATATTTTCACTTCAATTATTTATCTATATGAATGAGTTCATATCGTAAGTATCAAGTAATTATAACACTACGACATTAGAATCACATGAACATAGTGTAGTCAGTCCGATATTTTTATTTTAGTTTGTATACAACAGCGATTGTAAAGTATGTCGTAAATCTAATAAAATTTATGTAAATACTATAGAGTAAAAATACTTCTGATATACTATTTTAAATGATTCACGCTTCATTTTATTACGGAAACCCTTATTTCGACTTTTCATATTTTCTATTATTTGTCATTGTAGGAATATCGTAAATACGATGAGGAGAAGGAGATCATATACCAATAAATAGCAAACATTTTTCAGAGATAGTTTTAACTTGTTAAACTATCAGATTTGAGAAAATATTTTCAAAAAAAAACTATAAGTTTACAAAATGATAGTATTATATATCCATAGAGAAAACATATTAGTTTCGTCATTGAAATGATCTCGTGGGATATTAAATAACTTTTGTAATGAAGGAAAAAAACGACACATACAATATTTCATTTTTATTATAGTCGTTATAGTTTCAGATCAATTAAAGTGCAATGTCAGATGGTAAACATATACCTCTCTTATTTCGGAATGTCAATGTTTTGACTGTTCAAACACGATTAATAAATGCCATGTGCGATACTTTATGTATTCTGGGTATTACTGGAAATCTATTAGGACTTCTTACTTTTGTTTCATCACGTCGTTCTTGGCATATTTCATCTGTTTATGTTTGTTTAGCAACTTCTAGTTCAATAACAAATCTTCTTTGTTTAATAAGATATGCTACTATTCTTCATACAACATCAAGACATATTTTACATGAATTAGTTGGACATAGTTGGTGGGCTTGTAAACTCTATGAGTTTTCCTTTTGTTTTCGAGTTATTTCAGCATGGATAACATTATTTTGGATGTTTGAACGTTTAATATGTGTTTCAAAAAAATTACAATCATTTTTTGATCGATGGAATCTATACAAATATAAATATATTATTCCAATAATGATAGTAATTATAATTATTGGTTGTGCTGTTGGACCGTCTGTTTACATGTTTCAACCACAAATAAGAATGTATGTAAATTTATTGCAGTTCGTTCGTATTAAATAAGATTTATTTGTTATTTTTTCGTAATAAATATAAAATAAGAAATATTTAATTTTCATTATAGTAATCAAGCAATACGAATGACTACTAATAGTACAAAGAGATATTGTGGACTTCATCCAAATGCATCGACTAAATGGCGTCAATTTTTCCATGAAGTTCGTTTTGGTAAAAATCATTATACAATACGTTGTCTCTTCTCTGAATTGATTCCAACAGCAACAATTATTTTATTTAATGGTTGTATAATTCTTCATCTTATGAAAACCTATCGACGTTTACATCGGGCATATGGTTGTGAACCACGTCGAAAACAATCACGAACAACATCATGGATGAATATTGTTCTTATTCTTCATTCGAGTCTTTTTCTTTCATCACTTTTTGCTCATATTCTTGGACATTTTATGACCATCGAAGCACATGAAACATGGTGGGTTTCATTAGCAATTTTGATCAATTGTTCATTAAATTTTTATATTTATTGTTTATCCGGTAAAGCATTTCGCAATGAAATTCGTCGATTTATTCATCGATTTGAAAAATAAATCTGTTTACAAATAATTAAATTATTCACAAATCTGAATAACAATTAGATACTAACATAACTATAAAAATTTAAGAATAATGTATTCTACAAATAACTAATCAGTTCATATAATTGTATAAATAAAACACATTGTATAATATTATAAATATTTTTATAAGACTCTAGCATTAACGGTTAGTTAAATAGTAAGATAAGATCAAGTGGATGATGGAGAAATCGGATG
>CAJNOI010000068.1:123970-134464 GCA_905250115.1 Adineta steineri | reverse complement strand
AGAACAGAAAGAACTATATGAAAGTAAAAGATATAACTATGTAACACGGTTTTTTTCTAATGTTTACTATTATATCTATTGCGATGAGAAACAATGAAATAATTCTCAACTTATCATATCCTGTTAGTACTTAATGCAATAAGTTTTTCATTCTTTATATAAAATCAAATCGTCGACAATAACAAGTTTAATCATAGTTACCAAAATAACGTATCAATTACCTTAGTATATGTTATTTGTAAAATAAACACACGGAATATCATACAATAGAATAAAATAGAATATGTAAACATTTGCAATAACCATATCAACCGTAATTACAATTTTGGATCTGAATTCAACCGAAAAAGCTTATCAGCGCAGCCCCGTTGGGGCTAAAAATGTGGAACTCACGTATATTCGCATCGAAATATCTGATCATGTTTAAGTGCTTTGTCTTCTTTTTTTACTCAAATTCAATTAATTTATAGCTGTTTTCGTTATTTTAATTAAATTTGCAGTAATTTATGGCCATTTTTACTAATTTTTGCTTATTTTTATTAAAATTCTACTAATTTATAACTGTATTTAACCACTTTGCTTATTTTTTATAGAAAACCTCGCAGTTTATAGGTATTTTAACTCTTTTTCAGTATTTCTATTAAAATTTTAGCAATTTATAGCTATTTCTAATGATTTTTGCGTATTTTTATTGATTTTGGGGGGGGGGGGGGGGGGGGGGCTTGAAAGTCTGAACTTAAAACTTACACTCACTATTTTCTTCGAAAATTTACGTGAGTTCCACAAAAGATAAATTTCAGAGTATTATTTCATTGTCTATTTGGATTATAAACATTATATTTCGATGTTAAATCTTTCATTTTAATAATATTATTTAATGTGTATAACTTTTTTTTATCTATATAATTTTTTGTAAAGTGATGAATATTTCACTTTATATTCAAACTAGACATCAAGTTAGATAACTAGAATTATTCGCATTGTTTTAATCATTTGTTTTGCAAAGTTCAATCATAAAATTATCACTTATGTGATACAAAAGAAAAACAATCAAACACGAAAATGATAAACAAATACTTTCACGTATTGTTATGATAAGAGAGAAAAGAAAAGAGAAATATATAACTAATTTCTTTCTATCAAATAACAAAAACAAATATCTTTTCTCTTTTTATTCAACTACGACATTGTTTATTTTGAAGGAATCAAAAGCAGCCTTTCGCAAAATAAATTCGACATTATTTACAATGATAAAATATTATCGAATATTAAATTAAACTTGTTATTTTAAACGATCTTATTGAACATTTGAACATTCAATACCAATTATAGATTTAACTGGATCTTATAAAAGTTTCACAAAACGTTAAGAATTAGCAAAACAAATAGATAAAATATGTCAAACAATTGTTTTTTTTATTATAACTGGTCATTTAATTGATGAACAAATTCAGAATGATATGATGAAAATATCAAAAGAATTTTTTGATTTACCATCAAATATAAAAAAAGAAATAATTAGTTCAAAACATTATCCATATGGTTATAATGGTTTAAATGATGAAAATTTATCACTTGGATACAAAAACTCAGCAACAATTTTATTATCGGATGTGAAAGAAAGTTTTTCTATTGGACCGGAACATGAACAAAAAATACGTTGGCCATCAAAAGCTTTATAAATGTCTTCAATTTAGTTAAATTATTATACACAATATCAACAATTATCTCAACATTTATATAAATTATTAGCATTAACATTAAATTTAGATGAACATGGTTTGATAATAAAATAAATGAACATCGTTGTGTATTACGTTCATTATATTATCCATCATTATTATCACCATTATCATAAAATCAATATCGATCAAGTCCACATACAGATTATGAATCATTTACAATATTAAAACAAGATTCTGTTTCAGGTTTACAAGCACAAAATCATTTTAATGGTAAATGAATTGATGTACCTTTTATTGAAGATAGTTTTGTTATTAATTTAGGTGATTTAGTGTCTCGATGGACAATGATCACTGGATATCAACACCACATCGTGTTATTGCATCATTAAATAATAATCCAGCTCGTCAAAGTATTGCATATTTTTGTCAAATAAATCCTGATGAAATAGTTACATGTATACCAACATGTTCTTCCAAAAATACACCATCAAAATATCCACCTATTCAATCATGAGATTTAATTATGCAAAAATATTTCGCATCAACTCAAAAAAATAAATTATAATATTAACTTTTTCTCTTTTTTTGTATAGAAATATTACATTGTGATTATGTAGAATAAATAATCTTCATGTATGAATAATCCAGCTTCTCAATTAAATTAAGATTAAGATAAAATAAATAAATTCAGGAAATTAATACATTCTTCGAATTTCTTTACAAAGGACTGCTCATTTCAAAATAAAAAGTGAGTAGGTATTTTTTGAATAATTTTTGATAGGAACAATATGGAGATCTGTTACATTCATTATTGGATAGAGATATACTCTTTTTGAGAAATATTTCCAGTACAAATTTCGACGCGTCTTCATTAGTGAAAAGCGCATATCTCCATCTTATTCTTATTGAAAGTTATGCAAAAAATAATCATTCGCGTTTTATTTTAGAACAAATGGTAGTCGCGTATGTATGATCTAAAAAATGTTTTCGAAATCGTTTCGATGCTGCGCAATAACAATAGAACAAACTCTAAGAAAATAAAAGAATTATTTATATAATCTATTGACTACCAGAAAAAATAAATTACTTACTGGAAATGTACCATAGTGATAAGTAATAACAATCATTTGAATCAATTGCTTTTGAGTCTAAAGAAATGCATTCTTAGATATGCTTCCCGTTGCACAATCTCAAATGGAATTTCATGACAAAACCAGAATCATAAAAAGAAACTAATTAGAATATATCGAGCAATTTGTATTTACTTTTCTTCGTAAAGGAACTCATAATGAAGGACAAAGACGAGTAAAAGAATTTAAAACGACAATCTCAAGAAATGTATAGTATACAGTAGTAGTTATGTTTGTCACATAATTTTTTTTTGTTAATGTGAATGTGTTTGTGATATAATATTCCAGGATCAAATTTCGATATTGATATACAAAGAAAAATGATAAATAAAATATTTGTTGACTCTCCTTAATTTGATCGAAAATTCGTTGATATATTTTTTTCATAACTGATTAATGATTATTTTTAATCTTTCGGAATTATAGAGCACGTCTCATCGGTCATAGAAAAAACTACTATTTATCTATCCAAATTAATTTGCAAACGATCTATAGCGATTAACAAAATAAACTCCAAATGATCGAAATATATATCATAAAAAAGAGAGAAATGCATATGCTGATTATTTGCGACATCTGAGCTAAGAAATAGGTAATATTCCAAAAATTCTGTAATTGGTTCGTGCATTTCGTTAGTCACAATCAACATATAGAGTATCATCCATGCAGGAGGCAGGCAGATAGAACAAAAAAATGAGAATGAGGGTATTGATTTCGATCCTTGGTTGACTCATATTCACAAGATTCAATATTTAAAATAAAAAAATCTTTTTCTTATAAAATATTATTATAAATTATAAAAAAGAATTCTATTGATAATATTTTATCTATTATTAGATTTTTATTTATTTGAATATCTCAATCTAAGAATGAAAAAAAAAGGAATATTATTTTATCACTTTTTTTGTGATATTATCTCAATATCCTTATTTGTCAAATTTCTTTCTTAATATGATATTTATAAATCTTATATAAAATAAAGATGTTTTATTAAATATCTACAGAATAAGTTTACGAAATTTTATAAATAAATCATTGAAATTAAAATAAATATTATCCTAAATTAAAGTATTAATCAGTTTAATAAAAATAATCATATCATAGAATTATTATTTGAGTAAAATTAATTTAAACAAAATTTTCCTTTTTAAAATTTACCAAAAACAATTCTACAATTCTTTTTTTGTTTTTATCTGTTAGAACTATGAAGAATATGATATTCATTTTAATTCGAATACAAATATTACAAAATAAAACAAAAAATTTTAATTACTTCTCATCAGATTTTTATATCGAAATAATAGAAAACTTAAATTATATAATTCTTTTCTTTTCATTTGTACTTTTCCATATAATTATCAATAAAACATTTGATTCTAATATTATAATAGAAGATTATATTTGTTTTTCTCTAAACGATGATGCATTAGCTGCAATGACGATCACAGCAATAATTATAAGGCATAAATATTTCGACATTCTCATATTCAATATCAACGATTGTTTAATTTTATTGTTGAATAATAATTAATAATGAATATTAAATGAGATAATTTTTGTTGAGATTTTTAAAAGTTTATATGCGATATAAATGATCATTTTGATGTGGAAAAAATATATTCTTTTTTTATTTAATATTCATTACGTCAATTTTTTGATTTATTTTAAAATTAAATGAAGAAATAATTATAAAATATGATCATATTTGAATTTAATTAAAAACTACTGAGTGCTGTCAATAATAAAAAAGAAAATAATATTTAATATGGGAATAGTTTAAAGGGTAGAGTGATGACGTCATCTTATTTTTTTTTCTTGTTCTTGTCTATGTAATAAAAAAAAGGTATGTTTTATAAATAGAGACGAAAACAAGAGACGAAAAAAAGAAACGACAAAAAAATCATGAATAAGACAAAACTTGCACTTGATAATATGAGAAAAATACTCGGTTTATCTGTTTGAAAATGAAGGGTTCTTTTTGTGTGAACATGAAATTTAAAAACAAGGTAAGTAATTATTGATTTTGATTTTTATTCGAAATAATTTTATTTGCACAAAATAATAATATATTCCTTTTTTCAAAAACGATAGTCAGTATACCTGAAAATAAAAATAGTTTTTATTGTATATTACGTTTAAAAGACAAATTTCAGTCATTTACACATTAAATATAAATTATGATTTTTTTGTCAAAATGGATCTTATATTTCATTAATAAAAATTATATCAGTTGTGTGATACTAACTTCTATTATGAAAAAAGGTAAAAAATACCAAGTGATAATTTAAAATCTATCATTATAATGTATATATATTTTCTTCAATAGGATATAAAATATAGATAAAAAAATTATTTATGTATAATTAGATTCTTTAATTATAAGAAAGTGTTTAGAAAGAATACATTTCTATGAAAAATATCACTATTTCGTGTCAGAAAATTTTTTTTCAGATAATTATTAAACTAAAATTTCCTATTATAGAATTCTCAATTAATTTAATGAAAATAAATATTGAGAATTAAAAATAGGATCAATATAATTCGATGTAATTTTATAGTCGCAAAATATTTCCCTAACATACATTAATATTTTAATAAACATATCTTCTAAAATATTTGTACACTGATATCTCATATACGAATTTTCAGTCAATAATACCATATTGATTTATTTTGGTAGAACTTCGTCAGGTGTTTTTTCTTTTAATATTATTAAATATAAAGTACAATATAAATATTCGTTTTCATTTTCTATTTTATTTGATGTATTCATTACGTGACAAAGACTTTTTGAATTTCATCATATACATAGTCAATACTTTCTCTACGGTTTAAATTTCGTTATTGAAACAAAAACAAAATATTATTATTTTGTACAAGTAAAATTATTTGAAATAAATATTTATTTTTTCTCTCATATTATCAAGTGCAAATTTGGTCTTATTCATGATTTTTTTCGTCGTTTCTTTTTTTCGTTTCTATTTATAAAACATACCTTTTTTTTATTACATAGACAAAAATAAGAAGAAAAAAAAGATAACGTCATCACTCTACCCTTTAAACTATTCTCGAATATTAAACATTATTTTCTTTTTTATTGTCAACAACACTTAGTAGTTTTTAATTAAATTCAGATATGATCATATTTTATAATTATTTCTTCATTTAATTTTAAAATAAATCAGAAGACTGACGTAATGGATATTAAACAAAAAAGAATATATTTTTTTCCACATCAATGATTGTGACAATATAAAAGATTGTACAGTTCTCTTTTCTACTTTCTCCATGCTTCTTCTTTCCTTTGATTTCTTTTCTTTCTTCTTCCTTTTTCCTTTCTGTCTCTACTTTGTACCGATGCTTATACCATATGGAGAACATGCGCTTATCATCCGCTGATACATCATATGATCCATATGTTACATTATTATCCTCTGACTTCTTTATGTACCCAACTATGGAAAACAATTTGAGATCTTATACTTATCCGTTCTATTTAAAACTCTTCTTATGCTTTAGACCTAACCCATGATATCAATGCGTGTTACTTAGATGATAAACATTAGTTTTGTACTTAGATATTTATGTGTTCGTGTGCGACTATATCTTTTCAAATGTACTATATAAAGAACGAGGAAAATACAGTATAATTGCGATTTCTTTGGAACAATAAAAGTTTATATAAATACATATTTTTATACAGTTCTATAATAACTCAGAAGTTGTTACAATGATCATTTATATCATATATAAATCTTTGACAATCTCAAAAAAAAATTATCTCATTTAATATTCATTATTGATTATTATTCAATAATCAAATTAAACAATCGTGGATATTAAACATAAAAATGTTTATGCCTTATAATTATTGCTGTGATCGTCATTGCAGCTAATGCATCATTATTTAGAGAAAAACGCGGTGATCAAAACAGCTATAACGGTGGCAATAATAGAAACTACGAGGAATCAACCTATACGTTTTATCAACAGCCAACAAGTACGAATTATAATAATCAACAATCTCAAACCAACACAGTAAAAAATACATGTAACAATGCCTAAACTATCTGTTGTAATAATTATGCTGAATAAAGTAAGTTTAATCGTTTTTTATATTAATAGATAGAATTTATTTTCGTTCATCATGAAATTTATCATTTGTTTTTTTATTTTATCAAAATTTTAATGTTATTTTAGACACTAGTTGTGACGCTATTACTTGCATGCGCTGTACGCGTATATAAGCGTGTGTTGTGTATCAAAACAATACGATTCTTGAGAGGAGCAAATAAATGATGGTGTAGTATCATCAGCGCATACACCTCTTCCATCAGAAATCGGTACAGAAACCTCTCGAGGTATCCCTCTCCGATTTCGTTCGTTCTTATATCATTTGATATGGAGTCTATGGTTTATTTTATTTCAAATTGAATTTTGGAAAAAAACTATACCCTTGTCTGACCAAAAAGTGGGGGAGCAAGGGAACTAGGGGACTAGAAGAACTAAGGGGGTTTGGGTCTGGGTGTCACTTTATTTAGGTCTATCTACACTCACCTATACTTATATCCACACCCTCAAATATTTTTTTGAAACCAATCAGAAATATGGATAGTGTTATGCTATTTTGCTTTAGTTCGTTTTATTAATTTTTAACCTCAATGTTAATCCGTTCTCTTCCAGGTATTTCTACAGTTATTGTAATATCTTTTCAGATGTAATTTCTTCTATCTTTCACCTAGATCTCTCTGTTTAGATATCATATCGATGATATCCTATGCACATCTAACTTTATACCTACATAGTTGCACTACATATATAAAGCTCGCGTTTTCTTATGTAAAAGTGTGTGAATAGTGTGGTCTTCTATCTTCATTGTAACAACGTTATTTATTATTTAGCTTTTATTAAACTTCAATACACTCAAGCACAATTTGCATTCAACATACTATATAACTTAACATATTTTTCTAATTGCATGATTCTTTCATTCTAGATAAATTTTCACTTATTTTACTATTTTATATTTTCACCAAATATAACCAACATATTCAAGTAAGTGAATAAGCGGTTTTGTTGCGAAGGGTATCGTTCGCAAAGTCGTTATTTTTTGATGCAATATGATGTAATATTAATCGTAATTTTTTTTCATTATTTCTAGTAATTATGGGTCCAAAACCCATTAAAAAAAATAATCAAAAAGACGATACTGCTAATTCAATGAGCGAATTAGCCTTTGGATCCACTGTGGATGAATTTGAAACAGGTAAGCAAAAATTATCAAAATTAATCATAATTATACTAAATTATGCAAAATTAACTAGGACAAGAAGATGAAGAATATTGGCTCGATGAAAACGATGAGAAACAGCTTGATGAAATGGCTACTGGCTATACTGAAATGATGGCTCTAACTGAAAATCTTCGACCTGGATGGAAAATCTTTGAAGTTGGTGTTGCGACAGACATATCATCTTTAGATGAATCTGTCAATAAGTCCACACAGGTAATTTTACCGATGTTTCTATAAAATATATAAAAGCTATCTAATAATAGGAAAATAATGATCCAACAAACAATTTATCGGTCGACAATAAAGAACAAAAATCCAATAATAAGTAAGTATTGATTCATAATACGATAGAGTGTGGGTCGAAATTCATTGCTGAGGATGGTATCTCATCATGTTCAAGATCCTTTCACACTGTGATTTTAGTCGAAAGAAGTTTTTAAATCTACTATGATACCTATATGTCTTTACCAGAAACTTACTAGCTAGTTAATATATCTTACGTTTCTTGTAGGCCACAGGGCAGCAGTAAAAGAAAACCAGACTGTTTAACACCACCGAAACCAGCGACTGGGCCAAACAAGGCTACCCGTGGCGATTCGGACGCACCTGTAGCGTCCTCAAAATCAACAAATACTTCATCGGTAAGCTGACTAGACTATTTGATTATCTCATCTATGTTTTATACTTCAATATAGAGTACTAATTCAAACCAAAAAAAATTACAATCAACATCCGATACATCAAATTCTGCTGATTCAAAAGACGTTCAAAAGGTTAGAACATAGTGTTGATTCATACTTGACTTACTTTTTTATCTTTGCTCCTTTGATTAAATTACAGGAACCTGATACACTATCTACAAAAGAACAAATCTGTTCGACGACACAATCGTCAGGGTTGGCAAGTGCCAATGATGAGCAGGTAATTGAGACCAAACGTATATATTATATTTCTCATACGGTCGTTTATTACAGCCTATCCAAAAATTAAAATCATTGGTAGGCGAGCGTATTGATGCTCATTGGCAACATAAGAACATTAGAGAAATCTTTTACAATGGTAATCAAAAAGATGTAAATACAATAAACTATTTAATATAGTCCTTCTAATGATATAATCATTTCTTGCATAGACTGAAAAGATTTTCCGACAATTATTGGAAAAACTGAGCAAGTACAATAATAAATCAGGAAATGACACTTTGTTGGTAAGACTCATAGTTATCATACTTATTAATTTCTGTTTCAAATCTCTATTAATTATAGCGTGCTCTTACACAACGAGGTGATAATCCTGCTTTCTTAACAGCTGCCGAGGTTGATGATGGTAAATTAGGTTGTGAGCTTCATCACACTAAGTATGCAGTCTATGTACTCACCATTGCTTTACCGAAAACAATTTATAAAAAGATGTTATCAGATAAGACGCTAAAAAAGCTGAAACTTCTTCAAGTTGAAAATGTTGATATTCATGAAGAAAAAAAAATAGTCAACATCAAAGGAAAAATAGGGGAATCAACGAATCTTCCTCAACGAAAGGCCAACTATTACAACTGCACAAGCCGTACAGGTACGTACAGTTGCTTTACAGAATGCACACATAACTAGTTGGTAGATATTATCAGAGATATTCATGGTGAAATAGCGGTAACCGATAACAGACTCTGAAAGAAACTTTCTAAGATGAACACAATATGTCATATTACGATAATTCTATTTTTCTGTATAGATTCGATTTCAAAGGTGGTAAACTTTCTTAGAATCAAAGGAGGTTATCACCGAGAAAAAATCGAACAAATGGTTAAAATTACACCATTGCTGTCACATAGTGACTTACGTGTAAGTTCATTCAAAAAAAATCTCGATAAAAGTCTGTAAACTTTGTTTCCAGTCCGTTCCCGAACTAATCCAAATGGAAACATTATGCTCAATGTTACTTGGACGGGAAGGGAACTTTGGCTTCAACTTCGTCGGCCGACCGAATCAAGGTTCAAAAGAAGAAATGCGCGAAAAAGGTGAGTATCATCAAACATACAGTTTCTTATATTGTACTCTTTGATAACATAAGCATCTATTTTTTTCAATAATGCGGGAGCTAGTCCTCTGAAATTTAGAAAGTTATTATTAATTTTTCTTTAGGTCGCCGTCTCAATGACTATATGTCACAAGAAATCGAGGTTGATGGTACGAAAGTCACTCGCAGGAAATTAGCTTGTACGTTAACGTCGATAGATAATTGATTGTATATTTCTCATTTCTTTTATAGATCAAAAAGGCGTCGAAACAAGAAAAAAAGAATTCCAAAAAGACGGTCGCACGACGAATACTTATGAACAAGCAGGTATGATATTCTCAGTATATAATTGATTGTATATTTCTCATTTCTT